>JTDE01003161.1:91525-103055 GCA_014338405.1 Paragonimus skrjabini miyazakii | reverse complement strand
TGAGTATTTTTGCAGAGAAATGCGTTAAAGAGAAGGATCAATTGGTTCACTTGAACAGGAGGGATTGGAATTGGCAAGACGTTCAAGCTAATTCGCTTAGTACAACGCTTGCCACATTTGGACATGATGTTTCTGTCGCTGTTACGAATTCAGCCGAAGCTTAGATTTTTCCCGATTGGGTCTCCTTTAAATAGTAGAAGTTTATCCAGTCAGACAAGTGAACCGTGTTCAGCCAACAGAGTAATTGCGAATGTGTGATAAGGAAATGTTCATCTGCAACATCTGTAGGAGTTTTTGGCAAAAGGCTTCTGTTGAAGGTGGTGTAATCCAGGAGGCGTGAACTTACATTTTTGCGTGTTTTCCTCTGAGATGTTTAACGTAGATGAATCAGGTAAGTTGAAACCTCAAGGGTCAATTGTGAAGGTAATGTCTACAGCGAACTTCGGTAATGGAGATCATGCGATTCACCATTGTTATCTGGAACTTTTTTTCACATCGATGGGTATATCAGCAATGGGCTGGAATTTTGAGGTGCCTTTCTTGGGTGTTGCAGGTATTTTCCTGCACTCCTCCCGTAATCAGGAATTTCGAAAGTGGCGGTATGGTTGTTAAATATGAAAAAGGGATTGTTGGTGGTAGCTTGCCTGGTTCAGTTGCTCCGTTCAGTCTTACTATCCTCAGCTAGTTGAACGCTGTCGAGAGCTCAATTAGATAGATGAGATTCAGTGGTATACTTACACTTAATTTGAAGAAATCATCGATAAATGAACCGGTAACACTTCTTCTAAGGCCCTCAGTGTTAGTTCCATTTTGTCATTTAGGCCATATAGTATGAGGGGTAATCAAGGATCACCGCATATCCGTACACTTTTAGTTCGACTTGACTGCACAACTGTTTAGTACATGTCTCCACTACAACCCTGGACTATGTTTCAAATTGTGATTTCATCTATTTTGAGTGCCTTTGTTGATCAGATGCCTACGCCCTCTGTCAAAGTCGATATGGCATAGGTATTTTTCAGTGTCCGTTTCCAGGAACATACTGCGTTTGTTTGCTCTGCATACTTTCGTATATATTATGTTTTCGATCACCCTCTTCCTATGTTTGTTGTTTGTTCACTATTCAATAGCATTCTGTTGCCACCTTATTCTTATTTACAGCTCAGTTGTCCATTTGCACACTATAGACACCTTGATACTGAATGTTCTAGTTGAGGTGTTGGCGTGTTTGCTGATCAGATCCCGCTCCTTTCGCTTTTTATTTGCTTCCTAACTAGAGCTAGTTTTACTCCCAAAGATTGCGCGACAATTGTCAATATGAAACGTCGATGTATTGTTGCCTGTGGCGGTGACGATTCCACACTGCACTAGTTTTCACCGTAATGGGTGCATTTTGTAATCCACTAGGTAGTCTATCTTTTTGAGCTGCTCTAACTCACAGACCTGCCTGTATTAATTTTATTTATTCAGTAAAGTTTTTGTGTTTCTTTTTTCGCCCAGGTTTGCACAAGCAGAATGCGTCGCGTTATCGAAACTGTTAACATTTGCACACAATTTACAATTAAGTGAATCTCGTCAGTCAGAGCTCAAAACAGAATGTCTGGAAAAATGGAAAGTAAGCCATCATGGTTCGAGTCTGTGATCTCCTAGTCATCGTTGACTGTCCGCAAAACGTACTTTTATTTTTCATAACAATTTCGAGCGTTCCTTATTTTTCACATGAACCATTCGAAAATCTCCTACTTGCGTGATCGCTGCGCTGTTTCGTGGCAGTTGCCGTTTCGAAATTATGATGCTAGCTTTCGATCGTATTTTCTGTCTGTAATTTAGTGAATTACCACTTGGGCTACCACTTGAGTTACTCTACCAGCCCAGCGATTAGATATCCAACTCAATCTTGTGAATCCCATCTGCTAGGTTTGATGTAATGGCTGTGCGGTCTATGAAGTTCTGGCACTAGAGTGTTTTTCGACATCTTTACTTTCCTGATTGTTTCTATCCGAAATTTCCCACAATCAATGGCAGTGGGTTGTTTTCTCTAGTCACACTTCGAGCGGTTCTTCAAATAAATCCAGACAGCCATATTTCGATCCGCCTTCCTCTGTTAAGATAAATTTGAACCTGTGGTATAAGTGTAGTTTAACATCAGTACATAGTCTTGTCTGGACGGACAGCTGTACTCTTACACTCTCCAGCTTGTGAGACAAGCGTGGGTTAGTTACTATGCTGTTGATTTCGTGTTATGCCTGGCTGGATTAACACCTATGAACACGGTCGAACCACAATCCAACTATTCATCGTCGTAACAGGTTAATCGTTGTACATTCAGAACAGATGCAGATAACAAATGTGTGGGTGAGTGTAATTCAGCTTGTGAAATTGTCTACCAGTAAACCACAACATTGTCTACTACTCGAGTGCTTTGATTGCCACATGTACCAATTGATTGCAACCCTGATAATTGAAATAGTCTTCTACGGTAGGTCAACTACGGTTGGAAGTTGTACTAGATTACTTGAATTTCGCTGTTGTTCAAGGTTCATCAGCAGTTGGTTTCCTCCACTCCCACCGCTAGTTGAATTCTGACCCATGTGCTGGTGCAGCTAGTTTGTTGATACATGCTCCACTCATTTCACACTTGATCTGGTCTTATTGTCATATCTGAACTTTCAGCCACTGTAGTCTGTGATTCCTGTGCTTGGACTGGAATCTAGTTCCCCGTGCGGACAAGGTTATGCACTGTTGATGAACTGTAACTTCGCTCCCAGTGCTGCAGAACTGTGATGTATGCTATAAAATGTAAACGATGTTCAGTTTGTAATGCTTCCGATTCATACTTCTTTCATGGACTTAAGTAGTAAAGTTGATACACTGATTTAGCTTAGTAACCGTTTTGGATTACGGAGAATGAAAATAAATTCACAGTGCGGCTATGCATATATAAAAATTTAGTGTGTGTATATAATGCAGTACAAAAATATGCGTCTAGGAGTATAAGATTACCGGCTCACTGCCGTACTCACCGTACAGAAAAATTCCTGGGCAGCCTAAATGATCCTACTGTAACTCCACGGACACCTTGGCTAGATGTACCAAGTGTCAAGCAAGCACATTTCGTTACGTATCAAGGTGGACAGTGTCAAGCGTATAGTGAGGGTGTGTGTAGTTGTCTATCAGTCTCGCTCGTCGAACCTGTGATAGCCTCTGAGCGTTTCGATATGATAAGTTCGTCGTGCTTAATATGAGGTAAATATCCCAGTGCTGATCATCATCATCATAGACAGCAATACATCGGTGGTGCATACTTGTGCTTAACTGCCACACAACCACGAGGAAGAAAAAGCAAACCCTGTATAGGAAGAGAGAAGGAGAAAAAAGGGAATGGGTGGGGGCCTAACCACTAAAAAAGAGCTACGTCTACATTGAAACATAAAACATCAAGGTGCCTATACCTTGCTAACAAACAACCAAGCTGTAAGTGAAAGTAAGGCGTCATCAGCAAGACAGTTTCCTTGCAGCTTTCACTGCCCCACGTCATTAAGTGCACTCACTTCACAGACAACTCGGACAAACAACGACAACATTCACGCCACTGAGCTCGGCTAGCTGCCATCTCACCTAACGTCTCAAGCCACCGACTCTGTGAGTCGCGAGGGCTCCAGCACAGGAGATGAATCCGATCTACATTAGCCAACCTCTTCGCGAACGATTTCATTTGTCTACACCAGGTCATCATCTGTCCACCTCGCACCTTGCGCCAATCAACCGCAGCTTCGGCAAACAGTGCTCGGTGTGGCAGACAACTAGCTGGCATCCTTAGTTCATGACCTAACCATCTGAGTCTGTGCAACTGTAGTGACTGAGCGAAAGAACTCATTTGACAATCAGTGCCAAACACCCGCTTCCTAACCTCCTCGTTACTCACTCGTTGGTGCCACTCCTTACGAACGACTGAGCGCAGACCTCGGTGGTCAAACACCTGAAGACGGTTCAAGTCTTCTACCCTGAGTGGCCAGGTTTCGCTGCCGTAAATTAATACAGCCCTCACTGTTGTCTGATATACGCGACCTTTAAGCTTCAGAGAGAAACCTTTCTGTCGCCATAAGTGCCTCAGATTAGTAAACACCGCTCTAGCCTTAGAAATACGCGCCTCTATTTCATTCCCTACACCTCCGCCGCCCCCGCAGATGCAGTTTCCCAAGTATACAAACCGGTCAACAACCTCCATGATTTCATTATCTAACATTAAATTTACGTAATCACAGCAATCTTGCAGAAACACTTTGCATTTCGAGGCTGCAAAGCGCATTCCGAAGTACTTTGCAGAACGTGAAATTACATTTAGCGTTGCTTACACTGCTTGAAAGTTGTCAAACAACAACACCTTATCGTCAGCATAATCAAGATCAGTCAACCTTCCACCAGGTAGGAGGTCAACACCGGCATCTTGTGACTGCCGGAGACAATGCTCCATTATTTCGTCCATGACGAAATTGGACAAAAACGGCGAAAGGGGACAGCCTTGACGAACGCCGCTCCTGGTGCTGAAACTGTCAGTCAGCTCATCGCCGATGTATGGGAGTAAAGCGACGACAGTATGTTCACAAACTTGGTCGGTACACCCCTGCGTTTAAGCGACTCAAAAAAATGTAGATCGATCCACCGAATCGAATGCACCTTTATAGTCGAGAAATACGGCAATTGTTGGCCGGCGGTACACGTTACGCTGCTCCAAAATTTGATGAAGAATAAAAATGTGATCTATACATACCCGACCAGGATGAAACCCTACATGTTCTTCTCTAATGTTTACCTCCCAAACTGCAGTGAGTCGGCGAAGTATAATAGATGCCAGAACCCTAGAAATGACTGGGGTTAAACTAATTCCCCTATGGTTTTCGCAAGAGCTCCTGATACCTTTCTTGAATATCGGAACTATTACCGAGTGACCCCAACACGGAGGGATGGTCTCCGTCATCCACACAAGTTGAAACAGCTGAGTCAAAGCCTCAATTAACACCTCTCCACCTTCTTTAAAAAGTACCGGCAAGAGATCATCTGGACCAGCAGCCTTATTACGATTGAGAGCCGAGATGCATTTACTAACTTCAGTCTCAGTGGGTGGTTCTAAATCTACCGACCATTGCGTTACATCAGAAGTTTGTGGAGGCAGCACTGTAGAAGAGGGAGGCCAGCTAAATTGACCTTCAGAGTGTTCCACCCAACGTTCTAACCTTCTGGACTTATTATAGATTAGTGTGCCATCTGCCTAGCTGATAGCTTCACTGGTAGACGGTCGCCTGGGACCAGTAGCACGAATCAGCTAAAAGGGTTTGCCGGTGTTCTCTGAAGCAAAAGCGATTTCCATTTCCTTAACTTTTTCTAATAACCAAGTCTCACCATCAGCCTTTATACTACGTTCCAGCTTCCTACGGATATCTCTTCTAGACTTGTTATGTGAACTGCCAGGTGGAACCTTCGGTCTGGTTTCTAACAACTTCAAGGATTTCTCTGAGATCTCATGTTTGTTAAACTTATGTACCCCTGTGCCGCATGCTACAGTACCTGACTTATGAATATCCTGTGAGATTGTCCAGCAGCTATTATGGTCTTCGGAGTGAGTATCACCAAGACAGCTTTCTACGCTGGTTTGGTATTTATGCTTTACCGATGGTAAGGCCGATTTCTCAACAGCTAATCGTTGTTTTCGGTGGGATAGTTGCCCCGCTAAAGTAAGAACAAAACGACAACATACCAGTGCTTGATCTGAGTCCATGTACGTGCTCCAATAAGAACGACAGTCTTGAATGGAACCCCACCACCTGTAACCAACAGCTATGTTGTCTACCTGAAGCCATGCTTGATTCGAAGAAGGCAGGCGCCAAGTATAGCAATGACGTGCAGGATGCCTAAAACTAGTGCTGGTTAAAAATAGCTTATGCTCAGCGAACAGCTGCAACAATCGCCTGCTATTATCTGACCGATGTGACGCTATCCCAAACCTGCCACCTAAACGAGATTCGGCCTCACCAAGGCGGTCGACCTGAGCATTCATATCTCCGGATAGAACGACTATATCAGAGCCACGTATCGACTGAAGGAGAAAGGCTAGGCCCGAATAAAACGCGTCTTTGACGCCGACGTCACTACAGTCAGTAGGAGCGTAAGCAGACACAATGAATATATTTCTGAAAGTCTTGCGTCTAGAGTTGGTCTTAACGGAACCTGCCAAGCGGTCGGCGCAATGTTTACTGTTAACAGGAATCCAATATATCAATGCAGCTGCGGCCGTCGCGCTAAGGACTATACCTACTCCAGCCTGACCTGCAACAGCAGCTGTGGAGTCACCCGAAGTGTATAACCAGTATCGGGTAGACAATGCGAGTGCTGTTAGTTCCATACGCTGACTACTGTCCTGGATTCTAGTTTCCGAGGTACAGCAGCCATCTCAGTGCTGAACGTAGTTGACTTATAATACCGTGAATCAGAGTTCAACTTCCAGCCGTAGCTATGGATATTTACTACTGTTGAGCTCTAACAAGAATGGGTTTGGTGTGCCTTTTCCAAAGGGGCTAGCTGTAAATCCTGTCTTAGTATCGAAACCTATTTAGTGTAGGTGGTAACCGTGACCTGTACTACTACCCTGATGAGGTGGTCGGACTTATGTGCTGTTCGGATCCGGCGGACTATGCTGACTAGGACTCTGGTCCTTCTATGTGCAACCTTGTCAGATAGGCGAAAGGCGAGTAGTCAGACGAAAATCAGTTACACTCGTAAGATTGTATGTCGCATTACTAACCGCGTAGGAGTGCTTAGGTAGTGAGGCGCGATCCTATGGGCATACATCAGAACTATTTTCATAGGTGCGGCACTGCTGTCTTCCGTATTAGGAAGAAGGGGGTTAGAAAAGATACCCTCAAACAAAGAGCACTCCGATCGGCGTATTATCCAGTACGGTCGAAAAACATTTGGTATCTCTCCAAAATCTGATGTAGCTTCGAGTACATCCACTGTGCTCAGCAGTGCTTAGAATCAGACGTCAATGTGTTATTCACTGCGCCCTCGGGCTAGGCAAGCCTCTCACTGCCAAGTGAGTCAGACTGTTGAGTCAATGTCTCCGAGTGGGGTCCCCCAAGAAATCCCTGTATCTCATTGTCTCACAAGTCAGACTTATGAGTCAGAGACTGGGGGTGAGGTCCCCCAAGTTAACCCCCTTCCTCGGCATAAACGACCGGGAATTATCAGAAGTTATTGTTCTCCCAACAGTGACATTATCCACCCAACACAACTTCCTCCTACTATTTTACCCCCCATGTCTTCTGCCTTCCATATGCCTTCGGACGATAATTGTGTTCTGTGGCCAAGACAACTGGCAAACATTGGCGCCTTCAATATCTGCATTCTCCGACAAATCGGTCAGCATGCTACTCTGGCAAGTACTCCCTCAAGTCTGGAGCTTGATGTGTGCTGTGTGTCGGAGACACGAGTCTACGATTCCAGCACGGTTATCCAATTGAGCCCATCTCCAGATAACTGTCGATCTAAGCGCTTCTCTTTCAGGGTTTCTGGTGACACCGAAGCTGAATCTCGTGATCAAGCTGGAGTGAGAATCGCACTGAGTCCCGGAGCAGAACAATGTTTGCTCGCTTGGATCCCAATGAACAGTCGCTTGCGCGCTCTCAGACTCAATAAATCGGTTAAAATCTGTCAACGCAAATCAGAAAGGCGTTGTGTATTCATCATATCGGCGTACACTCCGACGGACAGCTGTTCTGATGCTACCAAGAATGCGTTCTATGACCCCCTCGTTGACTTTCTGAGGCAAACTAAACACTCGGACATCATACTAGCTGGCAATTTTAATGCTCAGCTTGGTCGTCTTTCTTTGGAGGAGAAACGGCTGGGGGGTATGTTCGGTGTTCGAGCACAGTGCACTGATAATGGCGAAAGACTGCTGCAGCTGTGCGCATCCCACGGTCTCCATATTTCGAGCACCGTATTCCAACACAGGAAGAAGTACCGTGTTACTTGGAGACCTCCGTGTGCTTCTCAACCGTGGACACAGTTGGATCATATAGCAGTTAGTTACAGGTGGCGCCACTCTGTTAAGGACTGTCTTGCCTTTTGGAGCAACCACCTGGACTCGGACCGTGCTGTTGTGCGTGCCCGTTTTGTTTTATCATTTGCCCAGAGGACATACGCTCGTAAATGCAAATTGCTTAACTAGCATTCGAGCGATGAGGGTGTAAAGAACGCCTACCAAAAGGCGTTGGCGAGGAAGTTGCCCAGTTCGAGTCAGATGAAGGATCCTAATGAACACTGAGAACAAACCGCCGCAGCTATGAAGGTATGCTGTGAACAGGCATGTTCCGATGGGGCTGTTCAATTGCGACCTAACTGGATTTCCGTCACGTCGATAAACCTCATGACGGAACGTCGCTCGATCCCACCTGGTTCCGAATACGATGACGAACGTCGAAAACTTGAACACAAGCTGACTAAAAGCTCGCGCAAACACAATGAGCAGTACTTGGTCGAACAATTGAAAGAGATGGAAAAAGCGTTTTTATCTGGGAATAGCAGAAAGCTTTTTTCCCTGATCCGTGGTTGTACTGGTCGTCAAGTCGGTGTAAGTGAGACCATATGCGAAAAAGATGGTTCACTTGTTACCAGTCAATAGCACCGACTTGACAGGTGGGCTGAACATTTTGAAGAGCAGTTCAGCTGGCCTCAACCAGATCATGTGGACGACGGGACACGAATGGTCAGTTATTGTGTTCCAGACGGCCCTCCGTCGGAAAGAGTAGTGGTCCTGGAGCTCAAGTTATTGAAGCGTAATAAGGCTCCTGGTCCAGACTTCCTCTCTTCTTCTCTTTTCAAGGATGGTGGGAAAGGTTGATATCAGAACTGACAAAACTCCTTCAGACGAGTTGGGAGACTGACGGGGTACCTCCTGATTGGGGCCTACCAACAGTGATTCCCATTTTCAAAAAAAGGGGCCAGACGTCTATGTGACAACCACACAGGCATCAGTTTGGTGTCTGTTGCGTCCAAATTACTCACTGATCTCATTTTACGTGGGTCCACTAAGCCCAGAGACAGCCAGATACGCGAAGAACAGGCAGGATTCCGACCCGGTCGGGGGATGATGATCACATTTTCCCCTACGACAGATCTTGGAACTTAGGCACTCCTACAGGCAGCCGACGGTTGTGTTTTTAGACCCTATGTCTGCTTTCGATTCGGTTACTCGTAACGTTCTCTGGAACTGTCTTCTTTGCAAGAGAGGTCCAAGGGAATACGTGAATCTGTTGAGATCACCGTATGCTCTCTCTGCAAGCAATGTGAGAGTTTATGGACAACTATTTGAGGCGTTCACCACTGCTAGTGGTTTTCGTCAAGGGTGTCCGATTTCCCCTTGTTTAATTTCATCGTGGACGACATTCTGGAGGGTGCGCTTCGGAAATCCAGCTAGCTTGGTGCTGAGCTTCCTGGAGCTAGGTTGACCGATCTGGAGTATGTGGACAACATTGTCTTACTTAGCCCCCTGCCGAAGACATGCAGACCATGCTGAACAAGGTGAGTGACCGGGCTGGTTTGTTTGGAGTGCCCTTCGCACCTTCAAAGTGCAAAGTGCTGCTTCAAGACTGGGGAATTTCCACTCCTACTTTCTTTATTGCAGGTAGTCCACTGGAGACTGTGAACAGTTTCACATACTTGGATAGCACTATCTTGTCAGCTTGTAATATTGTTGATGAGATATCAGCGAGGATAGCAAAGGCACGAGTCATCTTTGCCAAACTGCGTCATCTTTGGCGTCGAGAAGACGTTCGGTTGTTGCTGAAAGGAATGGCATATAATGTCTGTCCTGTGCGTACTGTTTTGTTCCATGGCTCGGTAACGTGGCCTGTTCGCAAGGAAGATATCAACAGACTTATTGCGTTTGACCATCGTTGTCTCCGCCACCTCGCCCACACTAATTGGACTGATCACGTGATCAACATGGTTGTTCGTCTGCGCGTGTTCCGAAACGGTCGGGATGCGCGATCGATTGTTCAACTACTCACGGTGCACAGCTTGCGATGGTTGGGTCACGTACTCCGTATGCTATCTGATCGTTTACCGTGCCGGGCATTATATACTAAGACCACGAACAGTTGGGTAAAACCGCGTGGTGATCAAGCAATAACGTGGTCACGAAATATGAAGAACTTGACTGTTCCACAAAGCAAAGTGGTTCAGTTTCGCCGGCCTTGATGGGGTCCTCTTGATCACTCAAACCGCTGGTTAGAGACGCTATCCGGGATGGCTGTGTGTTGCAGTCAATGGCGTACCTGTATTCATACCATTTATAGTTCTTCCGCTTAGTCTTCCTTTATTCATTTTGAAACTTCTTAGTAGCGTTTTCTTCTAGGATATTCCACGTCACTCTTGAGATGAGCGGGCGGCATTCCTAGCCACAGTAGCTTCTGGTCAGGCTCATGGCTGAAATGATGATGAAGTGGTAACAAATCAGAATCAATTGAACTCCTCTACGATCCACTTGTATTGGAATCGGTTCGTTGCTTGATTTCAACGTGAACATGGAATCTCACTTGACTGCTTTTGCCGTGTCATTTTTTATATTTTGAAAGGGCACAACTTTATTTGTCTTGTTTCGTTAATGCATTGGTAGTGCGTTTCAATTGGCCCTCTGGCTTAGGCGTTTTGGTTGAATTTAGCACCAATCGCCAGTTCATTTCTACCCATTCTTCGGCTTCGCTTGTCAGTATCATCCCCTCCCCCCCTTACCCAAGATTCTTGACTTGCAATTTCCGATAACAAATATTATTTACACTCTTTGGCATGGAGATCGTTATGGCGTGACTATTCATGTTACGTCATAACGATCCCCAAACCATTTTTTCTTCTGTGCATTGGATATACATGTGTGTGCAAGAGTACTGCCATAATGAAAGCTTCTGGGGTCAAAATGGTCATTCTCTTTAGCAGGCATATCATAGTAACTGCCAGTTTGCAACTACACCATATTTCTGTTCAGTAGTTCGGTATGTTTAATAATTTAACGGCGAAATTGTCGCGAAAAATCCAGACCTCGTTTGAATTAGAACCATCGACAAAAACATCATTCCCAGACGCGGCAAGTACTTCACTGAGTTTGTGATCCTCCGGCATGGCTCCTTAGCTCAGCTGGCAGAATACTTGTCGCGTCTGGGTGTGTTGTTTCTGTCGCTGGTTGAAATCTAGCCGAAATTCAGATTTTCCACAATTAGGTCTTTTATTAAAAAAAGCCCTCTATGTCGATTGGGCCCTTAGGGATTAAAAATATTCTTCGCTATAACGTTTTCTTAATATCAAGTTGAACATCACCCACAATTGATCGCAGCTGTCACATCCCCATAGACTTTCCAGTCGACCCCTTTCGAAAAGAAGCACTAGACTCGCGTTTCGCTCCCATTAGAGCTCGTCAGTAGTGCATATCATCGCCACCGCCGGGACTTGAACCACGGACATGCTGTTCATGAGGCAA
>JTDE01003161.1:56559-68504 GCA_014338405.1 Paragonimus skrjabini miyazakii | reverse complement strand
TATTTGAACACCGATGTCTGCATTCGATTACTCGTATCGGGTGGCACCAACTAGTGAGCAACGAGGAGATTAAGAGGCGGTTGTTTGGCGCTGATTGTCAAACGAGTTCTTTCGTTCCGTCCTTACATTCACACAGACTTTGATGGTTAGGTCATGAACTACGGATGCCGGTTAGTCGTTTGCCACACTGAGCACTGTTTGCCGATGCTGCGGCTGATTGGCGTCAGGTGCGAGGTGGACAGATGATGATCTGGCGTAGACAAGTGAAATCGTTCACGAAGAGGTTAGTCACTATAGGTCGGGTTCGTCTCCCGGGTTGGTGCTTTCGCGATTCACAGAGTCGGTGGCTGGAGACGCTAGGTGAAGTAGTGGCTAATCGAGCTCAGTGACGTGCATGTTGTCGTTGTTGGTCCGAGTTGTCTGCAGAGTGGGTGCGTTTAATTAAGCGAGGCAGTGAGTGCCGTAAGGAAGCTGTCTTGTTGATGATGCCTTGCTTTCACTTGCAGCCCAGTTGTTTGTTTGCAAGGTGTAGGCGCCTTGATGTTGTATGTTTGAATATAGACGTAGCTGTTTGTAGTAGTCAGATCCCTTCCCATTTCCATTTTTTCTTCTCCCTTCCTATACTGTATTTGCTTTTTCTTCTTCTTTATGGTTGTTTGGCAGTTAGGCATCAGTGTGAACCACTGATGTATTGCTGTCTATATCTTCTTTCCAACACTTTCCGACGTGATGGTGAAGGACTGTTGTGTGAACTGACCACACTCCGTTCCATTATGGAAGGCTAGAGAGGCGCTCCATAACTGGTTCTTACCAACAGTCATTTCACTTTTCAACAAAGGTGTATGAACGTCATATGACAACCACAAAGGTACCAGCCATCTCTTTATCACATCCAATCTACCCACGAATGTCATAGTACGGCGGCTTCTGGAACACAGAGAGAACCATATTGGAGAACAACAGGCAGGTTTCCGACCTAGTCGCAGATGTGTCAACTACATCTTCACTTTGCGACAGACACTGAAGCCTCGATGCTCCTTCCCATAGCCAACGATTGTGATATTTCTTGGACCTGAAGACTATCTTTGACTCGGTTGCAGGATGTGTCTCTGGGGCTGGTCCCCATTGCAAGGGAGTTCTAGTGAAGTATGTCATTTTATTTAAGTCGTTGTATACCGACTGTGAGTGCGGAGTGCACATTTATGGACGGCTATCTTAAGCGTTCTCCACGTCAACTGGCGTTGGGCAAGGATGTCCGATATCTCCTTTCCTTTCCAATTTTGTGACGGAGGATATTCTGGAGGGTGCACTCTGAGTTCCCAAGGATTTCAGAATAAATTTTTCGCATGGTGGTAAGCTAGCTGATATTGAGTATGCGGATGACTGATTTTCTCAGTTCTTCCGAGAACATGCAGACCATGCTGAACGGACTGACTGATGTGACTTGGCTGTATAGTATGCACTTTGCACGTTCAAAGTGTAAAGTGCTGTTACAGGATTGAGTTGATACTGACCCTGACCGTGTTGTTTCACATAGGCTGCCCGAGATCGTCAGTCACTTCAACAGGCTGGTTACTGTCATTTCATCAGCCTGTAACATTTTCGACAGTGTCCACAAGAATAGGTAACGTGCGTTGTACACTCTCCAACCTCCGTCACTTATGACGTCGCAAAGATTTCCATTAGTTCATTAAACACACAGCGTACAATGCGTGTGCCCGCTCCACTTTGCTCTGTAGATCAGAGACAGACTCATTCGTCCGTACTTTCGGTACTCGACAACTTCTGCCAGTTAGCGTGTATCAGATGAGCTGACTCTGTGAGCAACACGACAGTCCGTCGGCACGTTTTGCAAATCTGCAGGTTCCTGATCGATTACCGAGGTACTGGGTCATGTAATCCGTATGCCAACGTCTGTCGCATCGCGCATTGTACGCTGTGATTGCTGATAGTTTGGATAAAGTGCAGGGAGTTCTGCCGGTGGCGTGATCACGGACTATAAAATCTTTGGCGGTTCTGGTGAGCAATGTTGGTAAGTGCCGGCCAACTGCCTAGAGAGTCCGCATCGATTCGCCCAGCTGGTTGGAAGCAATCTGACTTAGCATTGTGTTGCAGTCAGTGGCAAGCCTGTATCCATCAACTTGTTGAGTCTTCTCCGTGGAACCTGATTGTTTTTGTTTGTTTTCACCTCTTTTGCTTCATCACACATTCGCACTTACTTATTACTCTTCATCTTCGTGATGCATTGTCACTGTCAACGGCAACCCGAGCCGTTGTATTCGCAGGTACGGCTCAGAGCTGAAACTGTTGATGATGTAGGTGATAATGAGAAGGAGGATGAGCTGTTCTAACTACCTTTATGTCCGACTCTCCATAGTCTTAAAGGGTGTTCCATCTACCTCTCGGTTGACATTCGCAGTGGTGTGGTGAAACTCCGATTCGACGAAGTACTTTTCAATGAACCGGTAGACCATGTTTTTATCTTCCGTCTCTACTGTCCAGGGTTCTCTTGATTTTCAAAATGGCTCCGTGTTTTGGGCATCAATTCACAACAACGTGCACATTATGTAGCATTCATAATCGCCCTTTCTCACATCCCGCCTGCGGAGTTAGGGCTTCTTTGTCTAGAATGAAAGTGGTATAATCATCCTAACGTAAAAACTGTAGGCAACATAGTGTTCACTAAGTAGGGCCTTAGTTTCACTGAAAATAATTTCAAGGTTTCAGTGTGTAAGCATTTTGATTCCCTTCCTATTGTTTTCTTTGAGCGATGTATAGTTTTCAAATTGTGATCAAAGTCTGGTCGGACCTCTATATTTCGTTCAGCTGTGTCATGCACAAAACCATTTTTAGGTTCTTGTCTTTTGCAGACAGTGAATAATTCTACCTTTCTCAGTATATTCGTTTGCATATTTACTGGTTCGCCTTCGACCAAGTGGTCACTTTTCTATAAATGATTCCATCCCTACAATAATTACGCCCTCTATCACAGTGATCGTTGTTGTATACAACGGTGCACATTCGATAAAAAAGCTTATGGTTTTGGGTTTTAATCTCTTCAACCCCATAGCGACCGCCTTTGGTATACTATCAAAGACCCGTCCCCTAAACCGACCTACTTTCATGTTTCCCAGGTATAGTCACCGTTAGAGAAGACGTATCTACAAAATCCCATGGATCTCCACTGCACGTTTTTAAAATAGCAATATCTGCACCAATCATAGTACAGCATAAACGAAGTCCTACTGTTTGAACGTTGCGTTTGGCGTTTGTATAACTAAATGTTTAGCGAACGAGTATGATTTTTGCGGCAAGTTTTAATAATATATGTTTCTGCTACCATAAGTGGCCTTCACGAGTTTTTTGTGATCAACATCATGCTTCATCAACAGGGTTTTGGTTAGTTCGTTCCCAACGAGGATAATTTGAGCCGATTGTCAGAATGTGCTCGAGATGTTCACTAGGATTTAGGTAATCTATAAGTGTTGATTTTCAGCCACTTCGTCAGCTAATTTGTATCTACAATTTCTTCTGTTAAGATGGGGGATTCACTCGGTGAACGCGCATGGAAAATGATGGTGAGTCAGTTTTGAAGTCTACTCTGAACTCCACTACTTTATTTTGTTCCGTCTCTGATTTTTACTTCACAAATATGGAAGACAGGCTTTCTAAGTACGTTGAATCTCCATGAGGAATTCCTCATTGTTAGGTATTATTAATTTAATTATTCCGTTTGTGATTGGCTTCCGTCATGCTCGTTTTAATACTACGCTATTCATATCCTGCCTGTGATTGAGCCTTAAATCTTTGCCCCACGTTCTTATTAGGTTATCGTGTTGACAGCCTTAGACAGCCGAATAATTAGAGCTAAACGTTGCGTCACGTTCACTTGTGAGAATTTTTCTAGAATGACTTACCGTTTAGCGAGCGAACACATACATACTCTTCTGTTAGCTCCCTACGACTTCTCAGTTACATTGGAATCTCAGCAGTCATTATACTCGCTGGTCACTGTTTTGGTTACTCACGGGTTATAGAGCATTGGATTAATATAGGTTGAATACTCATTTGATTGCAGCTTTCGCATTCAGGTACACTTTTCACTCAGCTGCTTTCGCAAATATATTTGTCCGGACAAAATTTTCGACTTCATACGTAATATCTCTAAGATGAATCTGGTACTCATCGTCATAGGTAAACCTTGAGATACAATCATATGTGAGCACCCCGTGTTTTCTGTCCAAGTGATACCAACCCTGTGTGTGTGTGATTATTTTAAGTTCAAACGGAGTTACTGATAAGGAGTTTGGCAGGATGGATAATTTACAAGAGACCCAATTGCGAAAAATTCGGACTCCGGCTGGATTCGAACTAGTGACAGAAACAACATGCCCAAACGTGGCAAATGCTCTACACCAACCGAACTACGAAACCACGCCGGAAGCTCAAAAATTTCACATTTCAGCCTAGTCGCCCACCCGATCAGCTATCATATGGAATCCACCAAATGATCAATCAGCTGGAACATTTGGTGGATTCCATATGACAGTTGGTTTGGCGAGTGTCTTGGTCAAAATGTGAAATTTCTGAGCTTCCGGCGTGGTTTCGTATTTCAGTTGGCGCAGAGCATTTGCCGCGTTTGAGCATTTTGTTTCTGTCGCTGGTTGGAATCAAGCTGGAGTCCAGATTTTTTGAAATTGGGTATCTTCTCAAACGGAGTTGGTGTATCACGTGTTTCGGTCGTAGGACCTCGGTCTTCACGTGCATCTGACGTCCCATACGTGTAACACATTCTCTGGTTGAACTAGGAAGTTCTCTACTCTGTCCAACACATTTGATATATGTTACATGCTGGTCCTAATGTGACAGAAAAATATTTCTATGTATTGTGCGTTTTATCGGCATGGACTTGTGTTTAATCTTATTTCATAGCGAAGCATGGGCTACGAGCCCGGCCAGGGTCTAGGCGCGAATGCCCAGGGTGTGGTTGAGCCTGTGGCTGTCAGCAAACAGAAGGGTCGTCATGGATTGGGTCTTGCTCAGAAGTCCGATATCGGAAGCGCTGCAACTGGTGGTGCCTTGGTTCAGTCGTCCGACCCGAATCTAGTGTGGACAGAGGGAACAAACCAGGAAACTGCCGATTCCGACCGCGTTTGGCACTGGAGGCGGTATGAAGCGTGTGACTCTTTTGGCGATCCACCTGATGTGCCCGATTCCTTGAGCTCGATCATCTTGGCGCCCGACGATCCGCAGGCTTTGGGATTGCCGGTTCGCGAAATCCAAAAGGAGACCCAATTTTGCTCTGTCCATCTACTTCACGAACTGATACAGTACAAGGTACTGTCCGAAAGTCTTTTATGAAAGTAAAGTTTCCCCTTTACTTTCTAAACTCAGATACTCGCATTGTTACCATTGTTACTCACAATACTGGATCATTTTTGCTTTGCCTCCGAGTTCTGTCCGAGGTTAACCATCGAACTCTGTACTGTAGGTTAGAAGTAATCGTTAGATATCAGCTTCATACACAGACGTCAGTGTTTTACTATCTTGCAGTGCGGTTCGTTGACTCGTTTTAACCTTTCATTGACTGCCGACCAATCGTCTACAAGTCTTCCGTGTCTGCAATCAGTTTGATTTTATTAACGCGATATTGTAATTCGTTTGTAAATGCCTCTAGTTTTTGGCGGTTTATTGTTTTGAACGTGTATGCGTCTTAACGTCACTCAGTTTTTCCGGAATTCATGTGCTAGGTAACTCAATTCCAGAAGAGCAAATAGGCGGGAAACGCTTCAATGAACTGCGAGGTTTTTAATTGTTTCGCCCGTTTTTACCTAGAATGTCATATTGGTAAACCAGCGGACAAATTTAATGTCTATTCAAGTACATACGAAGGTCACAAACATGTCAGTCATTTAACCGTTACAACTACCCTGCACCATAATAGAGATTGGTTCTCATTACCTTCTATTTAAAAATGTTTTCGCCTTCTCCAATCTGACAAACGACGAACCTCGCCGCAACCACGACCATTAATTCATGTTTATAGGTTGACATTAATCGAAAACCTTTAATCTTTGAATTGTTTAACTATACTCAAAGAATGTCTGTTATGTTAAACGTATATGTGAACCTCTGGTATATTTTCAACCGACTGATTCAAACGCTGTTTTCCGTTGTATCCTGTTTCAAAGAATCAATTAGACAATATGTCCAAGTCGGTGGTATCTGAGAGCCACGAAAGATCAAACCCATTTGAACATATTAAAAAGGGAATCTTTATGAACCGGTAAGTTACAAATTATCGTATCTCTCTTGAAGTGCCAATATGGTTTCACTCTGTCTGTGTAGATATCTCTTGACATACCCAGGCATACATATAAGTAAATTACGCACCATCTTATCTGTTATACTGGACTTCAGATTGGTTAATGCTTAGTGGCACTCCGTTATATCGTCATTCTATTCGTTCTCCGTCCTACTCTTTCCTATCCTCGTTCTGTTCGTCTTTCACTTTTGTATTGGTTATTACACAAGTGGATTTGACGATGATGGGCGGTTGTGTGTTCAAGACGTTCCAAGGAACTCTTTTCTGAGTCGAAGCTTAGTTAGGTGTATTATGCCCATTTTTTAACGAAAAGCACAATCTTTATCGTCAAACTCGCTAGTTACCATACTACACGCACGCTCGGGTTTATGAGTCAAAATGCCATTCCACAACCCCCCCCCCCCCCCCCCCCCCCCCCCCGGTTTCCGCTTACACGTCATATGCACTTCTGCCCGGTTTATGTGTGTGATCGGCGCCTTCTATCGGCGGATTTTCTGTCTGCCATTCCTCTTCCGTTGGCCTGATCTCATTGAATGATGGCTCGTCCGGTCGTTCGTATTGTCCACCATCTATCCACTCCGGGCTTTGACCGCATTCCACGACCGTGTCTAGATATTCCTCTGTGTTGGAATAATCACGCCTCCGATCTGGTCGTCCATCCTATTTTGCCTGCCATGTCTCACCCGTTGGTCTGAGCCAGTCGAGCGATGACTCATCCGGTCGCCCACGCTGTCGACGACCCGCTCGCTCTGGGCCTTTGGACATACCTCTCCTCATGTTGAGGTATTCCGCCGAGTGTTAGAATACTTGCACCTCCGGTTTTATAATCCACCACAATTTACACAATGACCAAAGGACCAATTTGTGACGCATATGCATTTAACTTGGACATAATCATTTCAGTCGAAAAGTTTGCCGATTAAAATTGCATGATCGATACAATATTAGTCCATTTCTTGTTCGCAGGTGACGCTAACGCAGTCAACTTCTGTGCCACAGAAGTGATTGAATCCTTAGTGCGTGAGCAATTTAAGCTATTTGGTTGGTTCGTCCCCTTGTGTACAGTCTGTATAAAAACTTGGTTTTACGTTTGCAACTGATAAGAGTAAATCGAAAGGTTAACACCTTTGGACATTTCCTTGCTCTGTTCTAATGAAATAGTCTGTCTGCGAAATAATTCTGTGAATTAGTAACAATTGGAGCTGCAGCCCACGAACTGGACTGCTAGCCGTTTGCGAATATTCTCAGTAAATATATCCCACAGTCTGCTCAGTGTCCTGCTTGCCCATCAGACTAAACAAAAAAACATGACAGTTTGCAGTGAAGCTTTTACGAATTCATTGATGGCTTGCAGCTGATAATGGAGATTGGTTTAGTTTCACCTATTTGCTGATATGAAATATCTCGACAGACTTTTAACAGCAAAGGCCAAATGAAGTCATTTGTTCAATCCTTAAGTTTGTAATGAGTTACACTGTTGTCCATCACGTTAAGCACTCCTCTCGGTTTCCACAGTTGACTGGCGTAGAGCGAAAAGGGTCACAAACGTCTACCTGATGTTGACGGTTACCAGCTGGTTATTCTTCAGATTGCGTTCGTTTTGTGGGCTTCAGACGTTAGGGGAAGTAACGACTAATCCAGTTTAGTGGTGGGAATGCTATTTCTGTTTGATCGAGTTGTTTCTGAAGCAAAGACATCTGATAAAACCAGGCAGTAAGACATTATGAGTCGGATCTCTTTAAGAAGCAGACAAACCCCGTCACGCAACGCCATTCATTGTAGGGACGGTGGTGTTATTATCTGAATTGTGTGGATTCACTGATAACGTCGAACACCAGCTGTTTGAAGTGAAGCTGTCATATTTTGGTCGACATTTGCCGGAGCGGATTTACTGCTGAGCGAACAAGTCTATTGTTCCAATTGGCCGCTCGGATTACAGTGGTGTATCGAATGTTTGTACGTTTCAGCTCTGTCCGAGCAGTATTTCCTCATTTGCATGTGGTCATCCTCGTAACTTCATTCGTTCTCACACCACAACTATCACATTTGGTCTTTGTTCTTGGGTCACTATCGGGGAAGTTGCCAGTTCCTTGAAAATATTGTGTGACAAGAAGATTAACAAAGTACACTTGTGAATGACCTTCACCCTTACCACGGTCGTGTACTTCTCCGGTCTTCACGACCGTCTTCAGCCATCGTGACAACTGTTGCTGTCCTCCCGACTACACGCCTACTCCGCACTGTCTGAACTTTTGCCTGGTCCATTCTTTTGACTTTTCTTTGTTGTTGTTCCCAAACCCTATAAATACGAACGCGTTGTGGCTATGTTGTCTCCGGGCTAAACGACATGAAAATCTCCGTTTGGGACCAGTCTTTCCGCCGTATTCATGCGGTGACCTCTGGTGGTGGGAAGAGACTAACTGACCGCGTATACTCCGTACTCCATCGTTCATTACCGTTATCCGTCATGTTGTTATCCGCCGTTTCACTGACGGTTATTCCGTTCCGTTTACGCGCTCGTAGGCCGTACAACCAGTTACAACAGTCGGTCTCAGTCCTTACTGCCCTGTGTGGTAATTGCTTGTCATATACATCTAGACCTTCTTTGGTCTAGTTTTGACTCGTTCCCAATAAATGTTGTTGCTCGTATCGTCTTCTTCACGGGTTTGAAACTAAATCGTACGATCGACTGTTTATATGTAGCGGAGACCAAACAGTTCACATACTAATGTTAAATATATTGTTTTTGTCTACTTGTATGTTTTCCTCATGGTCGTATGATACCCCCGAACCTGTGTCGCACGTTGATGTATTTCTGTAGATGTCGATGGTGATGATACATTTCAGTACCTCACGTTGAGGGAAATTCGACCGTACGCTGAATACCCTATAAAAAAATCTCATGTGTGGCCTCCAGTCCGTCAGATTTCACGGACTATTTTCTTTTCATCGTCGAATTTTCAGAAGCATCAGAAATTTAATGCGGTGTGCCGTTTACGGCAAATATTATCAGGCTAAGATGTGTGCTAAAAATAGACATTTTTAAAAATCTCACGCAACAAACCATATTTTTTTCTTATATATTTTCTTATCAGTAAATAAAATTCTTTCGATTTTCAGAGCTGCAATGAAATTGGCCAACATGGATGCCATCCTCAATGGGCTTTTCACGGATGTGGTACCGAAAAGCGTTAGTGTATTTCTGTAACATATTTATGTTGTGCACTCGGAATTCGGTTAACCTCGGTCGTTTTGATTAGTGTTTCGCATGTAAGTATCTTCAAGTTTGTGCCGTACGCCGTGGCTAAATGACTGTATGAAGTTGCGATGATTGCTATCGCGACTGTGCTGACCGTCTCAGTATCGTAGATAATCAACCTATTCATAACACACAGTTAACCAACATGACTGGCGAATTGGGAGCAAATAGGTTGAACCAATTGTGGATTTCCCTGTCATAGCCAACTAAGTCGGTTGATAATTTATCTGCTCTTATTTCAAGAAACATGGATCTTGGTGACCTCCCATCTTTTTCTTTTCCAGCTTTGCTGATGTACTATATGTTGAAGGATTTGTTTGATTCTCAGTACAAATGTAATTTGTTTTTCTTCCCAATCCTGGTTACACTGCACTAATACACAGGCCTACATTGAACCACTTTTCGACTTACTTCTCCAACATCTTGCCATCTGAGATCTTATCAATTGTCTATTTTTTTGCTTCCTCATAATAAGGATCTCACCATCTTACCAATTTACTATCCGGCCAATCGACGTTTTCCAGCTGGATTACAAAGACTGCCACTCACACTCCTGGTTTTATTCTTTCAATTTTACACCGGATATGAAGTGTGTGAGTTGACCTGCAAGTGGTCCAGCGCAAGCGATTCATGGTTAGGTATATAGGTTGGCGTCCGTTGACTTCGGTCATTGTGACAGATTACTCTACAACCGGTTGCCTCCAGTCGTACGTTTAAACATACATCCTTGGTTGTAATGTGAACATCACCCACAATTGATCACAGCTGTCACATTCTCACCACTGCGCCACAGACCTCACATTAGGCACGACCGAATTATCATATGTGAACGCTCAACCACTTTCGCTTGTGAGTAATGATCAGGTTACCCGATCGTCTCGATAGGAGACACACTTACAGTCTGTTAACTCCAATCGATAACCCCGCGATTAGGATTACCTAAACAGGTCGAAATCGCCGATCTCATTAAACTTGCGGTTGCCTCGTGAACAGCGTGACCGGAGTTCTAGTCCCGGTAGTGGCGAGGATATACACTACTGACGAGCTCTAATGCGTGCGAAACTCCAGTCTAGTGCTTCTTTTCGGAAGAGATCGACTGGAAAGTCTATGGGAATGCGACAGCTGCGATCAATTATGGGTGATGTTCAACTTGAAATTAACCAAATCTCTGACCACTCATCAATAATACATCCTTGGTCTCCAAAACGAACTCAAAAACTGCGGGTTTGATTACCACACCAAACCATATTGATTCGCGTTTTTTAGACTTTATTCTCCTCGTTATTGCTTGGTAGTTAATTATCTGTCGCAACCACCAACGTGTAGCTGTTTTTGTCCTACAGCAGCGGCACGAATTTCACTGAGTGGTCACGTGCACTCAGTTAAAAACTTTTAAATTCAGCCACAACGATAGAGAACAGGCAAGAACAGTTGAGCACGCCTATATACAAAGCAGTGATCGACGAGCCCAATCGTAATGCAACATGCAATAACAAACAACTGTGTTTGCTCGTAAACAAATGATCAGTAATGATTAGACAACGTATTTAAGGACAAAAACCAATCAACGTCATCAGCATCATAGAGAGCAATCATCATCATCAGCATAGACAGCAATACATCAGTGGTTCACACCGATGCTTAACTGCCACACAACAACGAAGAAGAAGAAAAAGCAAACCCTGTATAGGAAGAGAGAAGAAGAAAAAAGTGAAGGAGAGGGGACCTAACCACTAAAAAACAGCTACGTCTATATCCAAACATACAACATCAAAGTGCCTATATCTTGCAAACAAACAACCAAGCCATAAGTGAAAGTAAGGCGTCATCACCAAGACAACCTTCTTACGGCTTTCAATGCCGCGCCTTGTTAAATCCACTAACTCCGCGGACAACTCGGTCAAACAACGACAACATTCACGCCACTGAGCTCGAATAGCCGCCACTTCACCTAGCGTCTTCAGCCACCGACTCTGTGAATCGCGAGAGCCTCAGCTCAGGAGCCCAACCCGATCCACAGCGACCAACCCCTTGGTGAACGGTTTCATTTCTCCACGCCAGGTCATCATCTCGCACCTTACGCCAGTCGGCAAACAGTTCTCGGTGTGGCAGACGACTAACCGGCATCCGTAGTTCATGACCTAACCACCTAAGTCTGTGCGAGTGTAAGGAGTGAGCGAAAGAACTCGTTTGACAATCAGTGCCAAACAACCGCTTCCTAATCTCCTCGTTGCTCACTCGTTGGTGCCACCCGATACGAATAATCGAATGCAGACATCGGTGTTCAAATACCTGAAGATGGTTCACGTCTGCTACTCTGAACGATCAAGTTTCGCTGCCGTAAAGTAACACAACCTTCAC
>JTDE01003161.1:27482-38265 GCA_014338405.1 Paragonimus skrjabini miyazakii | reverse complement strand
TGACTGTTCCCCTTTGGCCTGTCTGACAAGGTTGCACCTGGAAGGACCGGAGTCCTAGTCAGCATAGCCCGCCGGATCAAAACAGTACACAAGCCCGACCACCTCGCCAAGGTAGCAGTATAGGTCGGGGGTAGCAGTATAGGTCGCACACCACGTATCCTGTGTAAACCTGAAGGAATAAGACCCGGAGGCGTCTAAGTAGAGGCTTTTGTTGTTCAGTCGGCCAGTACTGATTAAGCGGATGGTAAACTATTATGACAACGAAATCCTTGTCTCTCGGAAACGGAAAATTAAGCGATCTCATCGACGAGTTCTAAGCTAGAAAGTGTTTCAATACAGAAGTACACATTATTATATTCTGTACAGATTTAGGTAGACAAATCAATTCGACTTTAGACTATCAGACCAAACGAAACCATACAATGCATCAACAAAGTGAAGAAAATGAGACAGTCGCCGGCCACCGTGATCCAGTTTTTTGGAACGGGGGTCATTCGTTTACTTGACGATGAGGGTTGTGTGTTGTTTGATGCAAATAAAGAATATACGTACATGTAATCCAGTTAGCCTACTTCCATCTAAAGTACTTGTTGTCTCGTTTGTTCGGCAGTTCGTTGTGGGTACGCTGATGACCTCCCAATCCGAGACAGCCAACACATTCGCGGCCGCATTTTTTGCAGAGCCATATAATATCACTACGACCTTTGCACACCGCACACGTGAATTCAGAACTGCACTGCTGTCGTTGGGTGAACTTTCGGAGTTCTGTCTGGATCCTACACAAAAGACTTATTTGGATAACGTCCTGGTATCGCATCTTCTGGTCATTATGATTGTGCTTGCTTTTTGTTGCCCGTACAACAGCTGTTTCGCAATCCGACGAATGTATCCTAGTCACTGAAACTGGTTGACCATAAACGTGGATTAAAACCCATCTGTATGTGATCCATAAAGTACCTCAGTGTCCTGAACTAGGTCCGTCCACCAAATACCCAAGATGCTTCCTAGACATTGCAGATAGAAACGGCTCAGGTCGTGTACATCCTACTATCCAGGTTTCAGTGCTGTACAACTGCGTAGAAGTCATTCGGCAATGGGCAAGCGAATTTGTTTTCATCTTCCGTTCTCGGCTCTTTCGTTGGCCTTCCAAACATCCGACATCAGCACTAACCTTAACCACACGAGCTCTCAACTCGCCGTACACGGACAGATCTGCAAGCAGATTGCAGAAGGCTGCGTTGCCACTTTCGTTGAGCATAGAACCTCCAGTCAAAAAGGACTGAAAGGAAACTTCTTACCTCTGTTGTTATCTTAACCGACACTAGTTGACTTAGTCGCGAAAACTATAGTCAGTTTTCTTAGTGGCAAGTTCAAACCGCTTAGAGGCTCATCTACGCGATTGGCCCCTCGCTCTCGTATTTGCAGCGTACATTTTAGGTAGATTATCGGACTTATCTGTACAGCCAAATGTGCCCGTTTTTCTACAGTCTCTCACTACCCACGTAATTTGCGGGCACACACAACGATCGGTTGCGCTCACAGAACTTTTCCTGAGGATGACAAACGGTGGACGTCAGCCAGTGTCCACACTGCTTCTCTGGAATGTTCTTCTTTAAAACGTGTGCTTCAAATCGATTTGACGAAATTCTTTTCAGCACAGCTCTGTTCACTGGTATCCTGATGACTGTTTGCTTGCTCCCTTTATTTTCAAGCGAGTGGATCTTGGATTTTCTGCTGGATTCTATTCTATTCGCAGATAAAGTGGGCCAATTCCAGCAGATTACCTTCCAAGACAAGGTCGACATGCTTCGTTCTCCCAGGCACAGACAACCTTAGCACCAGTTGGGTTTTCCTTACCCGACCACTAAAGGTACAATGTTTCGTGTAATGCCTGCTTGATAGTAATTTAATGGGTGATGTCTCTTAAAGTTTATCAGACCGCAGTGCTTCTTGCTCACTTCCAGTTGTAGCTGCTGTTAATGTTGGATAAAGTTGACCAAATCTCGAAGGTGGTGGGACAAACCACTGTTGGCAGCAGACTCATTGTGTTAGTGCTACCGGATAACTGATATTTAGGGGTGCACGCATTAATGTGATTGCATGTAATCTTGCTACAAATTGCTTGATTCCTATAACATAACCACGTGAAGTGTCCTTCGGTTTTGTGGACACTGCTTGTTTTTGAAAACGGGTTTTACTTAATGGACTTTTCCTGACCCACAAGGTAGCAGAGTAGAGTACAACGTTTGTGGCGTATTGGTAGATCAACAGTAACAACGTCGTCCACCAACTGTTGGGTTGCCGGTTCGATTCCCGAATACCTGGACTGTCTCCGTCGAGATTTGGAAAACCTTACGTTTCCCATTGTTTGTTGTCCAATTTGTCTAATGACGTTAACTGTCGTGTAATGTAAGGGCTGATAACTTAGTAGTATACTTGGGACCGACAAACTACTAAGAATGAAACTACGAGTAAGTTAGCCGGCAATGTGAGCGAATTATTTACTACTTTGTGCCGGTATCTGTTGTTCTATTTGATGACCCGTATAAGCTCCGTTTTGACAATCAGCGCTGTGTTTGAGGGCCATTAGCTTATCTGATTTCTCTTGTTATGTGAACCACGTCAGTACCTGATCGCATTGGCGCTTTGAATTAGGCGTGCCTTAAATGTTATTTGTAGCGCACAGCATTTCAGCACAGAAACCCGTGGGGGGTATATTTTGATGTATGTATTATCGCTGTAATTCCTGCGTTCCTAAGTACGTGTTATGCTGTGTGGCCCCCACGCTCCCTTCTCTTTGAACAAACTTTGAGACTCAGATAACGCGAGCGATATTGCTCACATCTGAGGGGGTTTCCGAGTAGCCTGAGATTTCCCCAACCTAAGTGACGTTTCTGTTCACCAGGTTGGTGTAACCTTTGCATCTGCAAGTTTTATGATGTTATGTAACATCAGACAGAAATCTGTGCTTGCATTCGCTCGTAATGACGAGCTGTTGGTGCTGATAGAGAGGTTCATCGGACTTGGGAGTCGTAGTTCTGTTGGTGGAATGTCTGGTGAGATCGTGGAGCTTGTCGCTTAAACTCGGTTGACCTTTGCTAACATACGTCCTTATTGGCGTTGACGTATTCCCTGGCTTTTGCTGAAGTTTCGAGTATATAACACAACTGTCCAGGCAGCGTTGTGAAATTGTGAAACTGGGCTAATCTGTATAAATCCTGTTCAGGGAGAACTTGAAGTGTTGAAAGCATGCCTTCAAGATGGACAGAATTTACTGACTTCCGATTGTAAGTATCCTGCTTCACAGGCTTCAGTGACTCATCGATGTCCTACATGTACTAACAGGTTTCTCTCCACATCGCGTTCTGCTTGTATGTATTGGGTTAAACTTGAATCAGTAATATCGTTCAATATGGGGTTACCTGCTTCTTAGATAGAGGTCAAATGGCAGCGAATATCTTTGGTTGTTGATCCTGACAAACGTGATCTTAAATTGTTCTGTTGAATGTTTAATTGTTTCGGTTTCTGCTACTTTACTTGCTCCTGTCTACTTCCTGTCGACTTTGTCGTATCAATCACATCTGCCACCCTATAATTTGCCCTCATATACGCGTGAATATATATACTTATATATATGTATATAAAGTATTTAAAATGGGCACATACTGAGTAGTGAACGATTTATTGTGACCTTCCAAATCCACACTAGGATCCGCTATCAAACAAATAAATGTGTTGGAATAAGATTGTTCTGCCGCTCACCGTGTTCGCCTGTCGGTCTATCTTCGCTCGTTGTTCGTTCCAGTGTCAACGATGCTGACTTGGTGGCTGTCTATATCTTCGTGTCGATTGAACGAGTTGCGCGAATAGAGAACCTCCAGTACAATCCGTTCCCCTTTCATCTTTACCCGTGTGACCACTTTCGCATGATCTATGTTGATCTCGTGGCCTGTGTCCACGCAGTGGTGCCACCGTTGTGATCTAGGATCGGCTCGTCGCATCACTAGTTTGTGCTCGTGGACGCGTGTGCGAAGCTGTTTGCCTGTCTCTCCCACATACTGTTAGTCACACCCCAGACATGGAATCGCGTAGACCACGCCAGACTGTTCGTGTGACTCTACACGATCCTTAGCGTTTACCAAAAGTGAACGGAGTGTTGAGTTTGGGTTGTGTGATATTTGGATGCCCAGTGGTTGCAGCATCTTTTATGTTGCATCCGATGTGTCGTGACTATGTGGAACTGTCATTCGCGTCTTGGGTTCTGTACGTTCAGTTCTTGCGAAACCTCTGATATATGTCTATGAAGCTACTGGGGTACCCATTAGAAGTGAACATTTTGAACAGGTGCTTTCGTTCTTCTCTTATGAGTTCAGTTGAGGTACAGTGTGTGTCTGCACGTCGAAATAATGTTCACATGCAGCTTTTAAGTTGACTGGCTGGTTGGTTGCCATCGAACCTGAGAATGACGTCAGTTGTTGTCGGTTTACGGTAGACAGTAGTTTCAAGCTTGCCATCAGGTCTTCTTATGACTGATATATCGAGAAATGCCAGACGTGAATTTTTTTCATTTTCGCGTGTGAAGGTTATTTCATCTATTATGTTATTCAAACAACTGTGGAACTGGTCAAGCTGAGTACGAGGTAAAGCAACAAATGTGTCATCCACATATCGAAGCCACACTTTAGGTTTGAATGTCTGAAAGGCTTCACACTCAAAGTGCTTCATTACGGCGTCTGCAAGTAATCCTGATACAAGTGAGCCCATTGGTGTGCCTCTCTTCTTCAGATAGACTCGATCGTCAAATTGTAGGTAAGTCTCCATGCAAAGCTCCACTAGCTGAATCAATTTTTTGGGAGAAAGATTCGTCCTATTGCGAAGGCTGTTGTCTTCATTTATCAGGAGCTGCAAACTTTCTATCGCAAGTTTCTTCGGTATGTTAGTGAAAAGCGACGTAACATCGAAAGAAACCAGTGCATTGTCTTCTTCCAATTCCCGGCTCTTACTCCGTCTCAAGACGTCAGTTGAGCTGTTTGCGTCATGACTATCGTGAGGTAAACATGGCCGGAGGATACGAAAGAGGAACCTCGCCAGTTGGTAGTTCAGGGCCGTCCTGGATGCAACGATTGGCCTCAGTGGTACTTGATCCTTGTGGACCTTTGATAGCCTGTATAATCACGGCACTGGTCCCTCAATAGGTCTAAGGTATTTAGCCTGTTCTTCTATAAGTGATTACTTTTTCTTGAGACTTGTCACAGTTTTGGTGATTCGGGCCCTCAGCCCTTTTATAGGTTCTCCTATGACATGCTCGTACGTTGCGGAGTCTTTTAAAAGATCGTTCACTTTGTCTTCATAATCTTGTCTATTCAATACGGCTATGGCGTTCCCTGTGGGTAGGATGACAATCTGGTCGTTCTTCTTAAGTGTCATCAGCGCTTTATTTTCATTAGTTGTTAAGATGTTTGTTGGTTTTCGACTGGCCAGGTGTTGACACATTTTTGTCCTGACAAACTGCTACATTTGCTCATCTAGACCACTGCGTTTCAGTTCCTATTCAAAACAGGTAACGAATTCGGTCCTGGATGCGTCTGCATAATTGAATTTCAGACCTTTTTAATAGAACGGCTTTTTCGTTGAGTGTCAACTGATGGTCTGATAGATTGTATAGAGGTTCGGTGTTTTGTTTCTTGGGCAGATTGAGGCGCTGGAATTTTCGATTCAGCCGAGCTTTTATTTTTGTTCTGCTAGAGTCTGTAGAAAGTTTTATGGCTATTCTGAGTCGAGTAATTCAGTAGCTGTTTGTTTGGATTTTTCGCACTCGCTTCTCTGTCGTGTCAGACGGCGGTGTGCATGATTAGTAAATTCACGGTGCATTTGTTTTTGGTAACTCCTGGTGATAATCCTAGCACGTTCTGATTGAATCTTCGGCCTGTATGTAACGCTCTTAGGGAACACATTATATATATATTATAATATATTATATATATATATATTATATATATATAATATATATTATATATATATATATATGACTGGTAGCCTTCAAACGACCCAGTGCGTTAGCCGAGGTAATTTCATTTTTTAATTTCATGTTACTAGCCATGTTTGATAAACTGTTTCGGCGGAATGTGCATTCAGGTCTTCCAAGTTTATTGAATCACTTCTTGCGACTGTGCTGTTAGTTTTTGTGCATCATACACTTGTACTGTACTAGCTGGAGATCATTCTAGCGCTGCAAATGTAGATTCAGTAGATGGATTAGTGGAATTATCATTTATAATGAGTGTTTTCATCTGGAATATATATGATAATTCCAAGTTCGTCGAGGAGACAGATTATAAGTGTGAATTTTTAATCCCAGTTGACACCACGCTGTGCTTGTTGACATGCAACATATACCCGAACTGTTCTCAGGCCACGCAATTATATTCACACATGTGATTACTAATCGATGATGCCAACATGCGGAACTGGTCACACTGTTCGTAAAGTACATTTCTGATAGTGGGGAAATGATGTGAAAATTGTAAATGAGGGAATTTCTTTTCTAGCGACAGAAATGTTACAGCGAAGGGCGTGTTGTGAGCAACTATCTTCTGGCTTACGTATAGTTCAGTATAAGCTGGACATCAATTACAGTTGACCGCAGCTTTCGGATTCCCACAGACACTTCAGCCTGTTCCCTAATGAGAAATGTACCAGTGCTTGTTACTTGATGTTTCAAACTTATGGAGTAACGATTAAAGAACCGATTTTCGCCAGCAGTTGTTACTGATCCATTTGTGTGTGTTTTGCTTGAGTTCTGCTGTCCCCGACAGTATTTTCAGCAATTTGTACAAATGATCATTATGGGTTGCGGTCGCTTTCAATTCAATGCCACTTATTCCACGTGTTTTACCTATCTAGTGTTTGTTTTCATTAATTTTACAGATACCTCTTATGCAAAAACCTTCTGTCTCCCTGTTCAAGAATGGCCGGTTGTCCGGCCGCTCCGGTTAAAGTGAATGCCAAGTCCGATAGTGCTGTGAGCGGTTCTATTGGTTCCAAGTTCCGCCAGAAAGCTCAAAAACTTCCTGGTCATGATCGGCACTTGCACAATCAGCTGCTGGCTAGAGGGTCAGAGTCGGATAAGGAATTTGGTCTGTTAAATCGTGATGAAGCTGGTGTAGTTGGCGAATTAATTGAACATTTTCTTGCTGTAAACGAAGCGCTGGGTGTGCGTGAACTTTCTAAGTTGTCTGCTGGAAACACTTCAAAGGATGTTCTTCGCTTATGCTCCTCCAAGGCCATCCTATGCGACAAACGGTTTCTCAAATTTATCACAACAATGAACCAAGAGTAAGGCTTAGTTCATGTATAAATTTATTGTGTTCTCCTAACATATGTATACAGTAAATATAACAGGTTGTTTAGATTTGATAGAAAATCGCGAAGATGTAAGTCATTTACTATTCTCCTGATCAATATTTCTGGTCGCATGTATGCATTTTAACACTTCATTCATTTGTCTGAGCGATGTGACCTACAGTCCCTTCCGCCTCTCTGATCAATGGCCGTTCATTTAATGACGGTATACGCAAGCTTACTACTGCAGGGATCTCACTGTTTCTACTCATAGGTGATTTTAATCGCCATGGGATTGGCTCCGACTTCAGCGAGAATCATGCTAAACTTGTATCACCTGCTTTTGCGTTCTTTGATGCACTTATGAATTCTTGCTCAACCGAAGGTGTCGGAAAGTTCACACGGTGAAAGGCCTCTCAGAAACCTTCAAGGCTAGATTGCATTCTAACCGGCGTAAAAAACACACAAATAATGACGTACATTTTTACTGTTGGCCGCAGCAATCACGGAGTTATGACATTCATATTAATAAGTGTGATAGAGATTTTCCCTCGATTCAAAATATTTCGGAAATAACTTTCACTAAATGGACTGGGCATCCTCGACCACAAAAATTGGCGATATGTCTGATGCCTCCGTGTATCCGTTACTCAGTGATTACGGGCAGTTTATTATGGGCGCCTTTGCTAAAGTCATCGGCACGTATGTTTCGATGAGGCAGCCAAGATGACCCAAGTGCAAAAATCCACTTCAGCACTGCTCAAGATATTTACTGATACTTAAGAGATCAGCTTGAAACACGAACCAGTTAAAGAAAACCGAAAAAACATACAGTGAATAGTGTATAGTCCGTAGCCCTGCAACAACAGCTGTGCGGGCCCACAAACGCCAGTACTAGTTTGGTCTGATCAACAAGTTTAGTGTCAATCCATAACTGTCCTTCAACACTGTTGCCATTATCATCAAAAGCTGTCCCGTAGTCTCTCACTTGCACCATGCAGTTGAGATGGCCGTTTCAACTATCGAAGCCGATAACGTTTTTGGCAACTAGTGGCTGAATGTGTTTGCTGCCAACTCCACAAACTCAGTACCTACATCTGATACCAGTACCACAGATGTCGTGTGAACAATTACTTCCACATCGCACATTGTTTTCTGAAAGCGTTTCCAAATCTTGGTCCTATCTTTCTTCTATTACTGAAGAAGTGTACCAAACGGTCGCCAAGGTCACTCTGTAAACCTTTTCATCGACCCCTCCAGGAAGACAAGCTTTCCAAAGCCTAGAATGTGTACACTGTGGCCCAAATTTAAAGGCAGTGATCGCAAAGGGTACTCTAGTTGCACGTCGATTGTATTATTATCGGTTGCCTCACAAGTCATGAATGACGATCAGATACATAGGCATTCCATTCTGTTTATACTGCTGCCTAAGGATCAGCATGGATTTCGGGTGACATTCCCATGTTTTATCTAATCGTTTGCTGCTCAGAAGATTGGACAAAAGCGGCTGATGAGGGCAAACAAGATGACATGGTTTTTCTCAACTTCCCCAAGGTATTTAACCAAACAGACCATCTAACGCTGCCAATGAAGCTTCATAATTATGGTACAGAAAATCCCGTACTCCTGTAACTTAACGATTACTCCCATGATCGCTGCTTTATTGTCACAGTAAGCGGGGCTCTTTCAGATTGGTATTGTGCGACCGGCGGTGTGTTATAATGTTCTGTGCTTTATTCTAATGGTGCTTGAAATCCCACAGCTTGGCAATTCCCTTTTATTGTTGATACCAAAATTTGACGTACTTTTTGCTGTGCAACTGAAATTAAGAGGCTACGGAGTAATTTAAACACACACCACCGCTGGACCACAGACGGCTGGCTCCCGTTTAACACGGATAGATGTACTGCGGTGCGTCTCTGCTATTTGGGCTGCCTATATTATTTTCTGGGAGACTAAAGCCGGGTATCACTACATTTGAGTACGACTTTGTTACGATTGTCTAGTGATCCCCAACAGTGTGTCAATGATCAAGAGGGCCAACTCGGTACTTTGGTTACTCATCTGGCTGTTTGGATGGTTTCATCCAGACTGTTTCACTGTTATGTTCAGTTTGCTAGTGCCTCCTTATCCTGGGCTAAGTATCTGTTTGACGTCCTTAGTTCATTATGCTTATTACAGAAGTACAACATACAGCTACAAAACGGGTCGTGGCACTAAGTTTACTACTGTACTCGGTACAGTTACGTTAATTGGTGCAGTTCTTAATCGTGTTACTGGTATATCAGCGGAGGCTTGATTTCAGCATATAGGACTTTTTTGTCAATCTCAACAACGCTTGTGAGACATGCGTGTACCAAGCGAAAAGAACGATCTCCAGGGTAGCTCGCTAAAGCCAGAACATTAAGTGAGTTGTTTGATTCACAGAGAACACTCTGGCTTTGAGCAATTTAGCACAGTGTCGTAACTGCGACAGCGGTAGTTGAATTCCAGCGCAGACTTGACACACGTATTCGGAACACCAGGTCGAGTTTTCATATGTCTTGTAGGTTAGAATCACTGCGGTAGGGTGAAGATACTGTTGACCTTCCATTGTTGCTACTATTCTGCTGCTGTCTTCTGTATATTGCAGTACGATTGTTGCTTGCCTGATATACAGTGGTGGGGTTTCTATTCCGCCTCTAATCCTCTGGTTTCCCCTCTCGCAACCTTTCTGTTGCCGACCCTTTGAAACTGAAAGTCTTCCAGTTTGTCATTCTAAACTGCCCAACACAGATTCAAATGAACCTAAGCATTGTCAGCTTCGTCTGATCTGTAACTTTCTTACGTGACATGTGAAAGTTTAACTAATTTTAAACAGTTGACTTACACCGTCGTCAATTATTGCATAGTAGAACGCACAAAGCATTACCAATTTCCTTGATTGTAAGTAATTAACTGACGTCTGTCACATTTCGTGGTTTACACAAATCAGAGCAAATTTTTCCCGTGACACATCTGAACAGAGAAGTCACAAACAGTTTTCTGCGCAATATATCGTTCGAATACATTTCGCTGCACTTCATCAGGTACACACTGCAGTCTTCAAGTTCATATTAGTAAAGTTCAATAGATATTGGGAAGCTAAACAACAAAATCAACAACTACCCACACACACATCAGTTGCCAGGTCAATCTGGTACTGATGAAAAAGTCTTTCTGTACACAGAGAGGTGGCTTCTATTTGTTAATAGCTACTGCCTTCGTGAACCAAAGAAACCTTCCATTTTTTGTTGCGTGATATCCTAAACTCATTCTCTAGGTTCAGTTGTGGTCGACATGACAAGTGTCGAGCGATCTGATCCGAAAGTAATCAAAACAAAGCATATTGACATTTAGAAATCTCAAATTTAAAGGAACTAGAAATACATCAGTTGATCAGTTCTTCTGAAGTGAGGACGAG
>JTDE01003161.1:0-27167 GCA_014338405.1 Paragonimus skrjabini miyazakii | reverse complement strand
GATTATACAGAAGGCTGGGAAGTGCGCGAGCAGTTTGTGTTCCAAATGTGGCTAGCGTATACACTCTACCGTTAGGTTCGATTCTTGAGCTCTTGGCAGTCCATTGGTGACAGCACTCAGATACCAAACCTACAGTCGCTGGTTTGGTCCCGATTACAGTTTAAGTTTGACATTATCCGGTGTGTGTATAGCTCTGTATTTTAAACGGCAGCGAATACTCTGGGTTTTTTTTGGCTTAAAACCTATCTACGTAAATTAACTTGTTCAATTGTTTTATTTTGATTGACTGTTTGCCCTACCTACTCTTTGCAAAAGATTTTGTTTGTGTGTCAGAGTTTAACAGATCATCTTTTGGTCATCTATAGCATATTCATCATTCGAACCGGCACCACAGTTCTTACACATCTGGCTTGGTCTACATTTGTAATTGACACTGATTAATATACTAACCAACTGATCGCCATAGCTGTCCGTTATCGCACTTCTCACGCCGTACTTCCCCAATTGTTTTATCCCTTCCGTGCGATAAGGGAAAAATATTGAGATGTTGAAGGGTTCAACGAATAGAGTAGACGGGATAATTGGATAATGATCTGCAGCGAAAGATATTTCACCTATCTACGCTGCTGAAATGGGTAGGTAAAGCGACGTTATCTGACTGTGTGATGGTCTTCGGTTCGTTTCACGAGTGGACAAACACTGTGGAATGGTTAAAGTTATGCTAGGATTTTATTCATTAGAAATGGAACTAGAAAACGATAACTTGTCAGGCTCCCCGGAAAACGTGTCGTCGCGGTTTGTCTGCATTGCACAAATTTTCCGAGAAAGTCGAAAGGTCGGAAAGAAAATATCGTTTGCCTATTTCATCCACTGATTCACGTAAAGTAAACACCTCAGTTGTGCAACCTAGTTTGACACATAAGTTGGCCGGATTATCCGTGTCATCCATGCACTTTTCTTGTTGCTTGTTTTATGTTCCAAGCAACTAACTAATGAGAGCATATGTGCTTGGGGAACGCACAGAGATGACAGCATGAATAGGCTAGTCACAAAGGTCAGTATTGCATATGTTTCTCGTTTTTTCTGTCTAGATGCCAACTAAGAACGATTCTTGTTAATTTGACAGTGGTTAGGATTTGCTATCTATCATACGGTTCGTTAGCTGCAGGTGTAAGGACACGGTCATAGGTTCGAGCTCCAGTAATAGCCACTTTCTGTGTTTAGGTTTAAGCAACCAAATAATGTCTAGCTTATACCTGAATGTTTATGTCGAATGGCAACAAAAGCCTTATAGCGAAACTGTGGAAAAAATAAGTTGTATGTTCTCTGAACTATGCGACTCATTCGCAAGCTGTAAACCTCGCTGGACGCTACTAATCACGTTTATGAACTCTGTTGTACGCGCGATTATTGTGTTATCAGCTGTACGTGTAGCAATTTGAGTTTGACAAGTATAAGATGATTTAAGTACTCTAATATTTTGTTTTCCGCTGTCTCCTTGTGGACTATTCCGCTTTGTTCTCGTTACTAATATTGTCCCACCTGTCTTCCCGACTTACTTTTGTTAGCGACATCGGACTACGAATGGAGATCACAGGTTCTATCGCCGGTCGTTGTTACTGCTCTCTTCTGAGATCAGACGACTCAACTCACGTATAACTTTGTGCGCTACGTGATAGCGAATAACCTTCAGTTCAGAGTCTAAGGATTGTAATGAATGAATTATGATTTGACGATGCCACATTCAGTTTTTGGTGTACTCGACTGTTTGGGCACATTTTGACGTGCGATTACCAACTTCCGTCGACTTACGGATAGATGCGTCGTTAAGTCAAACTATGAGGAAAATAGGTGCTTTCGTGTGGTGTAGCCGGTTGCACATACACGGCATGCAACTACTTATTGGTTCAAATCGAATACAACATACTCAGAATTTGTATGCAGTTTGCTGTGGCTTTTGGCATGTGGTCTATGTGGTCAGTATTCGATTGACCATCTCTCCCACATCTCTCATCCCAGGTTTATTACTGTAATATCCGTCGTTATCTGTTAACCAACCGGCCGGCCGGTTTTCGATCACCAGTGGCTACTACTCTCATCTTTTCACTTTACGGCCCGTCTTCCAGTTCATTCAGCTGACCGTAGTAATATATTGAATGTATATTCTGAGGTGAATATTCCCCTGTTGTCATTTTTTTTACCAGGGACGAAGTTCATGTTTTTGCCTATGTTGAGCAACATCGCTCTAATCTGTGATGGATTACAAACAGTTCAAGACACTTTCAACAAGTTGGTGTCATCACTCGGTGATTACAGAATGTATTACGGCCCCCAAAGGCACAAATTGCTACGCTAAGATAAACAGGGATCTGTTTGTGCTCCCAGTCCTTATGGTAGTGTTGGAGGTATATCTGATTGAGCAGTTGCATAAGTACTGATGATGTGAATGAAGTCAGCAGCAGCCTCATTACAAAGACCAGAACGTCGTTCATCTACCTGTATTACTTGTGGTGACGAAAAAACGTGAAATGATTGATATACTTTGCTTCCGTTCTGCTGTGCCATTGCATAGTTTGGTTGGGCCGAACAGAGGATTTTAACCTTCCAACCGTCATTAACGCTGCTGTCATGTGGTTACTGATGTATTCTAAGGTCATGTATAGAATGGGGATTTCAAACGACGTATATTCAGGTTTCTCAATATCGATCGCTATCGCTATCGTTAGTTTTGTATACCACACTGACTGACTCGCCGAGGTGATCTTGAAATGGCGGTATGGCCATCAGGCAGCTATTTAGGGCAGAGGCGTGTCGCTACTGGCGCTGTAGTTCATCTTCATCGATTCGTTCATTGGATTTGAATCCAAGGTTCTCGAGCATATGTGTTCAATGGCGCTGTCAAGCTTTGACATCTGTTTGAGGAAGTTGTTATCCATCTTCGTTTCTGTTTCTACCTTCATGTATGGCGTTATGCATATTACTATAGAAGGCTTCGTTGAACACGCAGTTAACCCGGCAGAACGTTTGACGCGTCTGGACAGGCTATTTATTTCATGGGTTCAAATCCGGCCGAAGCCAAGAGTTTTCGCAATGAAATCGCTTCCAAATTACCGAATCTGCTGATCTACTTCTCAGTAATTTAATCTCATTGCCCAACAGTGACGTTGGTAGATTCTAGCATGAACTGTTTGAGAAATTCTGCGTGAACAATCAACCTCCTGGATCTTTCGGTGGGTTCTGTATGACACAGTAAGTTGATTGAGTAACTGGGTCCAAATGTGCAGTTTCTATGCTCTCGATGTGACTTCTTAATTCAGCTGGTAGACCGCTTGCCGCGTCTCACCATACAGTCACTGGTTCAAATCAAGCAGAAGCCCAGACATATTGTAGTCGGGTCTGTTCCAAAACAAAATGTACATGAATATTGTAAATAAGTACCGTTGCCTCTTATTGTTTATCATCTCGCATAGCTTCAAAGGTGCATTAGTTTAAATTATCCCAAGTGTTATTATGATTATTTGAATAGAATAGTCGGAAGACACAAATTACGATGTGAATTCATTTCGCACACTCTCGTGTGACTAGCATGAAAACAAAACCAAACAAGACTTAAATGAAACGGTCAAAAGTGCAAATCAGGCTGGATCGTGATTTGTACTTTTGACCGTTTCATTTAAGCCTTGTTTTGTTTTGTTTTCATACTAGTCACATGTTTACTACTGACGAGAGTGTGAGAAATGAATTCATATTGTAATTTGTATTTTCTGACTATTCTATTCAAATAGATAAAAGGGACTCAGTGTTTCAAATATTATGATTAGTTTAGTTTTGCCCACTTTCCACGTGTCCATTTATTGTGCAGTCTTACTTATTTTTCTCTAAAATCTCATATTGTCTGTGATCCAAGTGCGAATCCCCATTGCTATAGATTTTTCCTTCCCCTGCCATTTCTTAGGTTTTTAGTTCAGTATTAATTTTCGTCTACTTTTTATCCGAGTGTATTATTCCCTGTTTCTTTGTTTTCCACTCTCACTTTTTACGTAGGATAGAGAAATGCTTAAATCACTCAACATGCTTCCGAAAGAATACTGTCCCAACCTTCGTGTCAAATCGTGTTCTGAGGCCTCTCTGAGCCAATTGGATTATTTCATCCCAAGTCGAATTGCTTTAATTTGTGCCGCGCCTTCCATGAGTGCTTCATCCGAGCTGTCTCAACCGATGCTAATCTACTCCCGGGGAGGTCAACACGGGGTAGATTGTTATTCTTGTTTCTGCTGTTATTGTTTCTACAGTTGTTGCTACCCGACGTAAACGTTATATACTTCAAACAGCCGGAGGGTTACACGGCTATGATGACCGTCGAAAGTAGACTGAAACATTCTTTTCTATTGGTTTAGCTCTCGCTGTTAATCCTCTCCCCGCAATGTTTAGGAAACCTATTGTAGCATATCATTCAGTTGGCTAGCTAACATCGATTTTACCCGCTTTATGAACTAATGTCCTGTGGTTCACACAATCTGTATCCAGAGATTACAGTAAACCAGATACGATCTCGTGGATATTATTTAGCTGAGTTGTCAATGAAGCCATAATTATCAGTGAATTGGGTTAGTGTAATCCGCAAAGATACTGTGCCGTTGATGCTGTCTTTTTCTCACATACAATTCAGTTGTTTATTTTTTCTCAATATGTGGGCTATATGTCTGAGTTTGGGTATGTGGTTTTTGTTAGGATTGAACTCTCATCTCTTCTGCCATTCTGTCTATCATCCAAGGTTGCTTTTTCCTGATGGTTGAATGACAGTTAGGCGTCATTATGAATCTTTTGTGTGTCGCCCTCGGCTATTCGAACAGATAGCAACATCATTCTACTATTTTTGTGTGTATGTCCGTTGATTTTTTTCACTACCTGTTTCTACCGTTTCCTAGGAGAAACAATAGCGAACGCTTCTTTTCAGTAGTACTTTGTCAGTTCATTATGATTACCTGTTAATTACATCCTACCGATACTGATTAACGGAGAAGGTCAACCGTTGGTGATTGTAGAACAGTTAGAACTAATACAGCGGTAGAAGCTAACCACTCAAGTGGCAACTTATCAATACTAGTGATAAGTAAGTTGGATGGTACCACGAAACCGGACTCTTCCACGATGTAGTGACTTTCGCAACTCGATAATCTATCGGGCCATACTGGATGGTATAATGTTCGCACTGGCAGAGCCCCTGATGCTAGACATATCAATAGGCAGAGGTATGATGATCTATGGTTTCTTGGTCCTCCAGGTTGGTAGAAGTCTGACATCTTCCTCTGAAAACATGGCACTGGTTCCATTATACTGTTACCCACACACTGTTTTGTGATACAGGCTTTTTAACCATGGGCTTTGGTTGAGAATCTTGTTCATTATCTCGTCTAGGTATGAGTATCTTGGTAGCCCACATTAACCAGTAATTTCACACTGATTCGGCCGTCCAGTAATATAAACCGAGTCGCCGTATCTGTTGTGTACAGCTGAGCAGATAGACGAAAACACAATACTGCTGATCCCTACCACCCTGTCCTATCCAGCTTAGCTTTCAGGCTGCTCCTGACTCCATTCGTAATAACTATTCTGCAGATCCCACAACAGATATAGCCAATCATAGTAATGCTGTTACAGTAATTCTCATCATCTACAACCCAGTCTTCGGTTTCCATCGTCTCTTGCTTAGGCTTGAAATACGAAGTGATGTGAACGCTTTCAACATTCTCATTCCGAATCAGAAAGGCCAGCTGATAGCTCTCGTTGACAGTTGCTCTCTGCGTTAGTTCAGAGAGTAGAATCCAGGACATAAGTCAGGGTATCAAAATTAGAGCACTCGCACAATTTATTCCTTACTAGTCATGTACATCGGCCGACTCAATGGTGGCCACTACCGGTCACGTCTGAGTATGCACTGCATTGAGCACAACAGCCGCAATCGCGTTAGTAGATTAGATTCCCATTAGCGATAAACTCTGTGTCGCCCGCTTGGCAAGTTCCGTCACGACCGGCAACCGACGCCAGCTTTTCAGGAATTTTTTCATTGTGTTTGCTAATGCGCCAGTTAACTACAGTTACCTCCCTGTCAAGACCCTTTTGTACTCACGTCTGGCTGCTCCTTAGATAGACACCCAGTTGCACTACAGTCACTTTTACCGGAGCTCTAAATTTCCCGGCCGACCGTCTTGGTGCAATCGAGTCTTATGTATGTAGTAGTTTAGGGATACTAGTGAACGGCTGTTGGAAAACTGTGCGTCGAGCACAGGCTATTTTTAACATGCACTAGTTTCAGTCACCGAATGCGTCATTATTATACTTGGTACCGTCGTTCTTTGAATCCGACCTGATCTCCGGTAGACTACATAGCTGTTGGTTATGGGTAGTGTGACGGCATTTGGGATTTTTGATCTCATCTGAGCACATGTTTGGATGGACTGTGATGCGGACAGCAACAGTGTTCGCCGATTCATTACAACAGTCTTTTGGAATAACTAGAGGTAAAGGGCACAAAACTGATGGATAATGTAATTTGAGTTAGTTTCCTAGGTAGCCTGCGTTTGTACCCGTGTAGAAAACGTGGCTCACAACCTAGTTAACACGGTGAACTTTGTTCATTATCCCAAATCCTATGGAACTGATGAATACCGATGATACGTCATGATACATTGCTGCCAGAATTTTCTAAACTTCTCTGCCTATCAGTTTAGACAAGATTGAAACCATCAAGTTGAATTGCCCCTCCCCCCAACAACCACAGTCAACTTAGAAATTTATGAATACAAATGCTAGTGTTCATCGCCATATTCTTTAGGTTTGAACATTTCCATCTCACTTATCATCCGACAGTGCACTCTCTCTTCGCCTTGAACTTCCTATCCGCAGTCACTCAGAAAGCATACGATGGTTGGTGTAATTGTGTTGTTCAAGGTTGACCAGCTAAAGATAGCCTTACAACACTTTTTCCCATGCAGTACAACCACGCTTCGACTGCGTTTCTTAAACCTGTGCGCACAACGAAGGTGCGTTCGGATCTTTACTCCCTTTTGGCCAGTGGTCAAGTGACTTTGACCCTCTACTGTTAATCAGTCACATCATCCATTCAGTTATGACCATTTTCACGCAGTTACTTGTGTGGAGGATTACTGCCAAGGAATTGTCAAGACTACGTGCACGAGTATGCGCAACACTTATGAACTTGATGCCTGTCTCAAAGAGAGTTTACTTGTGTTTTAATGAATGGTCATCTGAATCTCAGACTCCAAATTCAAAATTGTTTGCGTTAACAAAAGCTGTGAATGCTCTGTCCGTTGACTACTTTCCAATTAATTCATCGCACGCTTATCTTTTGCTGTCAATCGGAATGTTCCCTCAACACGTCCTCTACTATTGATCCATTTTGAGTCTTTGACTTAATAACCATAGGAGGCGGATACGGAATGTGTGGTTGTATTTATGTATTTTTCGGCTCAGATCTAAATAAACTTGCTGTTATTACACTATACTTTATACAACGGCGTAATGTCTAAACTGTGCGTTTTTCTGTTGATGCTCAAGCTAGATTAAGCCCGCTGTTCCTTATGTAGCTAAATGCAGATCAACGCTACGTATGTCTATCACGCGCAATATGATCACATTTCGTATCTATAGATATTTTAATTCCTTACACCCTTCCTCCAATTGTTTTCTTCTTATTGAATATTGCGCACAGGACATTTACTGCACCGTCGATGGTGATCACTGGACCCGGCTGGATCAAATGTTCCCTTTGTTGAAACCCCGTCTTCCCGCGGGGACTCTTGTTTGGGGTCAATCTACGTACGAATACGCTCCCAAGGTTTGTTTACTACCTCTCCACACCCGTGGCTTCCGACATGAATTTACTGTTTGCTACAACCCATACAACCACTAATCTGTTTGAGATGTAATCGAATGTAGAAAGGACCCAATTGCAGAACATCTAGGCTTCGGCTGGATTCGAGCCAGCGACAGAAACAACATGCTCAAATTTGGCGAGCGTTCCGCCAGCTGAACTACAAAGCCACTCCAGGCGCTCACAACTTATCATATTTGGACTCAGTTCGCCTTCCAGTCTACTGTGTCATATGAAATTCACTGAATGATCCAGCGAATTCACTTCCCAAGCAGGATTCCTCAAAAAGTAACACAATTTCGATGCTTAGCAGTGACGTTGGTGGATTCCAGCGTGAACAGTCTAGGAAACCCCGCTTGGGCTGTGAATCCGCTAGATCATTTAGTGGATTCCATATGACAGTAGATTGGGCGGGTAAGAATTTGAAATGTCTTAGGTCTCGGCGCGGCCTCGTAGTTCAGTTAGCAGAGCAATAGTCGCATTTCGACATGCTGTTTCTGTTGTTGGCTCGACTCCAGCCGAAGTCCAAATTTTCGGTAATTGGGTCCCTCTTAAATTATCAAATCTGCCACACTACTTATAAGTAATCAAATGTGTTTATGAAGTACTTCGCCCAGGTTCTTGGGGTGTGAAATAATGAATGTTTTGAATTGGTTGTAAAAATCGATGCAGCCACCATAAACTGTTTCACAAAAGGGTTGTTTCGGACCTAACTCTTTATTTGTCGAACACTTGTTAGTAACCAGTCCTCATATTAGTCCTGCAGCCTTCATAACCGTTTACTCACTGACGCTGCTGTTGTTGATCGCACTGCTCAATCCCTTTGCGTACAAAATGCAGAACGATTACGTTGAAATTATCCTAGTCAAGGTTATCCTTCGTGTTTCACTCAGATGTGATTTGATCCAATTTCGACTGAGTTAACATTATGTTAGTTTGTTTAGTATGCTATGTTATGTTATGGCTATGTTATCTCTGTTCACCACTTCAAGTGTTTTTATTTTCATTTGTTTGTTGTTGTTAATCGATTGTTAGCTATTTACCACTGAAGCTGTGTGATTGGCAACCAGCCTTACTCTCACTGACCATCATGAGCTCGCTAAGGACGTTTAGGATGGTTTTTCTTTTGCAAATCACGAGTACGTTCTTTGTCATGATTGGATACGTCAATACCGGAATCTTGAACCGACCAGCACTTTATTGTCAGTAGCCAGTGCGTGAACGATCACTTTGCCGTTCAACTTTGTTTCCATTATAATGATTTTTTTCTCCGTAAAGTAATCACTGAGACTTGTAGTAGCTCACTAGTAGAGACGTCCATCAGCTAATCATAGGATCAAGGGTTCGAGCCCTGTTTCCAAACTGTCTAGATCTGTGCATCCTCATAATAATATTCGGCCCGCGTGTGACCCTGTGCTACGTAGCAACAAACACGCTGTGGTATGCAGAATTCTGTTTCCTATCGGACTAGAAAAAAATACTTTACAGGATTTAACTATACGCCCAACGACCTTGAAGTCAAATTTTCAATATGTTTGGCCTATAGGACTTACTAGCATTTTCATCAAGATGGTGGCATTCAAAAATTGCGTCGATGTTAGAGAACAAGTTTTAACGTTCAGAAATTTGTCGATAAATCGTAATTGTATGTTGATCAAAGTTTGTTAACACTGTGTGGCCCTTTGAAATGTGCAGGAAACTCTCTTCCGCAGATTAATGATTATGTATTTATGTATAGTTATCCATACTTATTCATATATATGGCTGATAGTGTACATATATGCGTATGCATATTGATGGGCCTGCATTTATTTGTTCCGGTTATTGATCGATGTATATATTTATATACATATGGTTTACTTGGATACCCTTGAAGTCACCACGGATGTAAGGCTCACTGGACCTCACTCAACAAATTATGTTACCTAAAGTAATCAGTGAATAATGCTGACTGGAAAAACATATTGTGCTTAGTCCTATAAATGTCCGTTGATCCTTTTGCTTGTTCCTGGTGAGAACCATTTGCCATTTTGCATTTCACGTTAACTTGTGCACGTTTTTTGGCCCCACGTATATGGTGTGCTCAATCTTTCTGCAAGCCATTTATGCAATAGTGTTTATTTTCCGTCGGACATTCTTCTGTGAGTTCTTCCACCTCACGACGGTTTGTCATACGGAAGTGAACTAATTCTAACGGGACATTCAAACACCATTCTGTGAGATGTACTGAAGCCCTGTCCATCACAACAGCCTTGACCCTGGCCAGAAAAAACTGGCTCAGGCCACTGCTCACCTCAACAGTGACATGGAATATTCCAGTAGAAAAGAACGTCAACAAAAAAGTTAGAAATTAATAAAACGTGACTAAATCGAAGGACTAGAAATAGCATGGATGCAGGTACGCCATTGACTTCTACACTGTCATCTGCGATGGCGTTTCTGACCGGTGTTTTGAGTGATCACGAGGACTTCATCCAGGCAGACAACACCCACCCAATTTACTCAATGGAACAGTCAGTGTCTTCATATTTCGTATAAAGGTTGTTGCTTGACCACCACGCACTTTACCTAAGTATTGGCGGCTCACTATATAATTCCGGGTAAGGTGAACGTTCAGATGACACACAGAGTAAGTGACCCAACCATCGGAAGCTGTGCAACGTGGTTAGTTGACCAGTTGATCACGTGCCCCGAGTGTTCCGGGATACACGCAGGCGAACGGCTGAGTTTCTCAGGCGATCAGTCCATTTGATGTGGGCTTATTGGCAGAGGCGACAATAGTCAAACACAGCAAGTTTGTCATTGCGAACAGGCCATGCCTCCGAATGTGGTGGCGTGCGCCTGTAGTCCTGGGGGCTTCGTGGTGGAATTTCCCTCGGTCAGGGGTTCCGGTGCTGGCTTGTTTATGATGGTTTGGCGTCCACGCTAAGCACGTCGCCGATATGCATGGTTTATCGCAGGACGAGCTGTCGACAGTATGTAAAGAGGGGTGAGCTGGCAAATGAAGAAAACCGATGAATAGAAGTAGCAACGTCTTGACATCTGGGACAATATGTTTTGTACGCTTTCACCGAGTTGATTGATGTTACCCGCTTTTTAACACTTCTTTGTACGATAGGAAGCTTATTCTCATGGCTTGTGTGTTGGTAACTTAGCTTTTTTTATTGTTCAAGTGTTTATGTTGATGACCGCACTTAAGTAATAACTTGTAAAAAAATTTCTTGTTTGTAGAATGGTCGGCGTAGGTACGCGCTAATGATATTCGATGTGGCATGCATCTACGGTCGTGATTGCTATCAGTTACCGTACAGAAAACGGTGAGATTTATTTTCGAAGTTGTGCTCATTTTTTCCATCCGACTTTCATGAGTCAGATGGCAAGTTCATTTGACTGTGATAAGTGAAAATATGATTAATATTTGCATTAACCCATTCGCTGTTTGGTCCAATATTCACCTGTTATACATTCGATATCCATGAAAGCGCTATCTGCTAAAACTCTAACCAAATTTCATAGAATGATGACTGTATTTGCTCTGATATTGAATTTAAAAAAATATGAGTACCTCGTACAATGTAGCCTCTGATTTGTATCTCATGGGACGTGTCTAGACTTGTGATGAAGAAAGTACAATTTGCTTGATGTAGTGTACTCACTTTAATTTCTCGTATGTTAATGAAGCCATGCTCTAACGGGATACATAACTAGTTAGAAGGTTTGCTGTCATACGATCTGAACAGTTAGTCGTAGAGAAAATTTTCAGTAGCAACCATTCAGCATATAGTCATTTTACATTCCTCTCACATCACAATAGATGTATCTTTTCCACGAATAGTTCGCACAGCGATTCAATGTCGCATATTTTTGACGTTCCTGTTCCCATACAGTACTGTTATATCAGCACTGTCCGGCATACATCTTGCAACCATGAATGATGCTTCGGCTAATCTCGCGTTGTTTTTCATTTTTATTGCACTTGACTTAAACATAACAATTCATTTCCCACTGATTTGACAAGTGTATGAAACTTTGCCTTCTAATCTAGTCCTTCTGTTTTCTTGGCTCCCAAAAAACGTTGTGGCAGGTGACACACTATATCGGCAGATAAAGAGCTCAAAATCACGTCATATTTAGCAGAGTATGTACAACTAGCTTGTGAGATATGATGATGCACATTGTTCGGGAAATTTGTGTATGTCCAATGCAGAAGAGTTTTATCCACTCGGTGATCGATCATTCAGCAATAAATGTAATGAGTTAATACAAGCTCATACCAGAAAGTGTCCCAGTCGGTTCATTCACATCGTAAGTCAGGTATCATTATTGTGCCAGCTGTCTTAACATAGCCATAGCGATTAAAGTTGACATGATAGATATTGTGTTGCTCATTTGATGAAGTAACTTTTGCATTGTCTTACATCTACGCTTGAGCGCATTTCATTAGATTTATGTAGCTAAAGCAAGGCGTTTCATTGCAAACTACCTAGAGAACACCAGCACAATGCTTCACTCGGCCTACCCGATAGTAACAGGACGGGCCGATGTGATATCTCTGTCACGTTGAAGTTACATGCACTAACTAAAGCATATGCGTTGGTGGAATACATTAGACTGAGAAGGCTGGAACAGATTCGAGATTACTGAGACTCGAAATGTAATCGATAAGCTGTAAATTCAAGGTTTGTTCCACTGAATGCTGTCGCCTCAAAGCGCAACTTAACTCATAACTTGTATAGAAATTTGTGGACTTAAGAGAACAACAGCATTCAGGAAACTGATTATGTGTTCGATAAAGATCCGTTAACAGTTTCGTCATCATCCAACAAGCATATAGGGAAATCACAAAAAGCGTAACACTTACGCTGGAGTCGGAACTGTATACATTCCTCCGGTTAGTTTTCCCATTGCTGATTAATGCTGTTGCTTCACAGGATACATTTTAACAAATGACAAGTAATCTCACCTGTATTGTTAACTCCGCTGTTCTTTGAGCTGTGGACTGTCTCCGTTAATTGTACGGAATGTATAAGTCATGAAGCCATTGTGTTCGGTTCCATACTTCTGCCAGAATGCACCTCTGGTCTATAGCTATGGGCATTTTTATTTGGAAACTGCTGTATGTATCCTTTAACTGATGGCGCTGTTCAGTACACTTGTAAGATACACACAAACGATAAGTCCAGAGAGGAATATGAATCGTATATTGCCCAATACGAAGCACAGAGATAGCTGGAATGTTCAACCTAATTTTTGTGTTACATCCCGTAATACAAACAAGGAATTGGGTATCAGTCTTACCTCAAATTCAAATAGCGGACTGACTTAGTTCAGGATGTCTCTCAAACATCGATTTGACATGGACCGTCTCGCGGTCTGTTCCAGATAACTGAGTGACAATTCACAGAAACTCCTCAGTATTTGCTAGTTTTGTTGTGCCAATGTGTTTTTATAATTAGTTCACCAATATTGTGGCTGTCGGTCGTTTCCATGGTTTGCCTCCTGGAATTCAGACTGATGCCGATTGGTACATGCGATCCCTTTAATGAACGAACTTCAAGCTATATAAATGGAGCAGGAACACACTTATTCCAATCTGGCCAAATTTATAGCCACGACCAACTCACGTCCTTAGGTATCAGACTTCTGATGAAAATGAGGCGGTCGCGATAGTTATCATGAATAAAAGTCTGTTTGTACAAAACTTGCGTTCACCCTTTCTGTTCTGTCCTATCTGTCTCAAACTCCTTCGAATCATGATAGCAAAATTCAAGACTTTGTAACAAGATTGTTGAGGCAAGCTAACCATAACAAAGCCAATCCGAAATGGGTCACAACCACTGTCGGTTTTATGCGTCAGTAAATATATACTATGACAAAGACACATTCAAAAGTTCCCGATTGTTAGAAGCCGACTGTCCATCTCGGTTAATGTGCGGTATCCTGAGCGGTGCAGAGTCAACCATATTGTGTGAGGACACTGAATTAATTTACCCCGTTTTCGGTCAGTTCCTATTTTCCAAAGCAGAACTTGATTGCTTAGGTTTCCTCACCATTTTGGATTCCCCAAACATTTATGGCGCGTGTTAGTGTAGACCCAACACACTTTTCATTACGAACAATTTCCGTAGTATCTCTGGCAATCCTGTTGCCTATCAATAAGTCCATTTCAATCCAACTACTATTTTCGTCCATACTTCATCACCCATAACTTCATATATGCCAGGACCACAAAACCGTTTTCCGGGGAGTGTCGAAGGTTTAATGTCGGCGTTAACTAAACTTGGTCCTTGAGTTATGGCTTGTTTTTCATCCCCTTATTGCTGATGGACATAGACCGCTTCAGATTGCCAGCTTGCATTGGCTCTGGCCACGAGGTCTCGAACTGATGTTTACAACGTTTGACAGTTCCCTCACCAATTCATACTATCCCTACTTGATTGATCCAAACAAAACCGATTGTAGAATGTCAGTTTGTGGTTAAGAATTAGTGAATCATTAAAAATTCCTCCCCGTCCACAATTGATTTCTTATACCACTGGGTTTATGGTGAAAACTGGGCAAAAGCTTTTATTGTGCACACTCACTATTGCTTTGTCGTATTATCTACCGCTTAGTCTGCCGTCTGCTTCGTCCGTCCAGCAGAATTCGTGAACACCGGTTACACCAGTTGGTTTATTTTATCCCCTCTGTTTCCTTAAGTTTTAGTAACCTTGGGATGCTAACTGTATTGACCCATCATCCTTAGTTCATACGATCGGTTTGTCTTCTGTTCACCACGTTTCGCAGCATAGAACTGGCCGAGAGAATGGTAGATGTGGTGAACTTCCCTGGTATGTACACGTCTTACTTGCGCGTAGCCCCGTTGGTTGGTATGCAAGGTCTACCAGCTTTCGTTGACAAGTAAGTTCGGAGTCACTGGCCTCTTGTGGCTTCTCATTGTTTTTTTCGTGGGTAGCGTTGACCATTTGAAATTAAAGCATCATTTCATGTAATAACTGATAATTACACGTTCTATGAGACGCTTCGGGTTTAATTAATTGCCCCCTAAATATCTGTCTTAGTGAACCACACAGCTTCTTATTTGCTTTACATACAAAAACTTCTTGTTATAAAGCTGGGCGAATTAATGATGAGGCAAAATCTTGTGTATCAGTCTGTAGTTATCTCCATTGTATTGTTTGATAACGTAGTTTTTGTTACCCCATTCAAACATTTGCATTAGATGTCCTGTTCTCTAGCCTCCTTGTTTCATTGGTACTTGCAATGAAAGTAACCCTTAGCGCCTTTATTCACATTCATTTCGCTGATTGGTTGATTGAAGTTTTCCACAGTAGATCTGGATCCATTAGCATCACCTAGGTCATGTTGTTTACATTAGGGTCCTTCGGATCATTTTCCTGGTTGGGCATATTGGTTTCGGTATTTATTTGGACCACAGTAATCGATGATAGTCCTTCTTGCGATTAACGTTGATACTATCGCAGCAATCCTGATGTTAGTCACAAATGGCACCATCCAGCGGTTGGCCTATGCATTGTTTCATTGCAACTAACATGGAAACCTCACTGTTTACTCATCCACAGCCTGCCTGTGTTACCGTGCAAAGATGCGCCCGGACCTGTTCGAATGTACGTACATCCAGATGGGATGGCATTTCAGCCTCATGGTGTGCTCCTGCTTAAACATCTGATGGGTTAGTTTCCTCAACTTTTGCTTATTTTTTTGTTATGCTTACCCCCTCCCCCATCGAGTGACGTTTATTATCTTTCCAACGTGCTGTTCGACTGATACATCCATTTATACGCGCAAAACTATAAGCTAACTGTTGATCTCAAGACCACTGACACATTGTGAACTGAGCCCCGATTCTACATGGTTTGTTTGAATCAAATTCACCTACCTACGAGAGGTGTTGTGTTAGGCGTTATCTATTTGCGCACTCCTGACTTTTATTCTCAGGTGACTGGCAAGAGCATTCGACTTTGCTCGGTCTACAATTAACTCCTAACTGGAATCGATGAGTGTTTAAGCGTTCATTGTAGCAATTTCGTAACCTCATGTACCTGTTAAGTTGGTGTTGATCCGTTCCACTTGGTAAAACCTTTCTTTCTGTGTTCATTTCATATGTGCTTCTCCCTCTCAAAGGTGTGATATCAGTATGATTTATTTGCCCTGGTGATGGTGAATCACTGAAGACTAACTAGTTCACTGCTTTATTTTTTTCACCGGCGGAGGTGGGAGCTAATTGTAACCGTTCCCTGTAGCCTCGTTGAAGTCTTTTTTGCTTCAAATCGTGTATATCTGGACTCACCCACTGATATACTACTCAAATCAAGTCACTAATGCACTTAAGAATTTACGGCTTTAAATATACTGAAGTTTTCAGAATGAGGTCGTTTGCATGCAAATGCGTACCACAACTTGGACTTAGTTGAAGGTGTTCAAATACATTTAGAGAAACCCCAATTATGATTGCAACTCTTGTTAGACAGAATTCTGTCTGTGAAAGTTCCACTGTTTTTACCGTATTGGTTCACATGTGAAGAACTGTCTTAAATGCGTCCTGTTAGGACTTGATCTATGTAGATTTTGCCACAACCACATCAGTTACCGGTTTTATTATTCACATACCATGCCTCTGACAATGTAGGTCAATGTCAACCGGCCTATCGCTTTCTCACCCAAACTTTTGATCGATTCCGTTATGGTGAAGCTTCCGTGTATTTTTTTTTCGGTGAACTATCGTAGTTTCTGATGGTCATTACTCACAAGCGAAAGTGGTTGAGCCAGTCACATATGATAATTCGGTCATGCTTAATGTGAGGTCAATGGCGCAGTGGTAAACACGGTTGTCTCATGAAAGCGTGGCCGGAGTTCTACTCCCGGCAGTGGCAAGGATATGCAATACTGACGAGCTCAAATGAAAGCGAAACTCGAGTCTAGTATTTGTTTTCGAAAGGGGTCGACTGGAAAGTTTATAGGGATGCGACAGCTGCGATCAACTGTGAGTGGTGTTCAGTTCGATCGATCCCTTGTTTATGCAGTCATGTGACAGTTGTGGTCGCCTTTACTTAATTGGACAAGTTAAGCGAATAAGTTCGGATCAATGGAACTGGTGTATGGTCAACCGTTGTCATCTTGTAATCTACTGTCTTTCCAGTGAGTAAATATCAACCGCAGTGTTTGAATTTAACTGTTACTCACCCCCCCCCCTCAATATCTACTCGCTCAATTGCAATAATTTAGCATATGATCACTCCCATGTTGACCGAATAGCCCCCTAAGTGATTGACGTCCTCTTTTCGGAACTGCTGATGTGGATTGCTCGGCAGCGTTTAGGTGAAAACATCGTGTAGGTATCCCACAGATATTTCAAAAGTGTCCAGTTAGAAGTAAAACCGTTTTTTATTGCACGATCCACCAAACCAATAGTAAAGTATTGTACCGTCCATCTCCTCACCATGAATCTTAAACTCCTCAACAATGCCTGCGCAGTATTTTGATTTATTGATCGAAGCTGCTTCGGTCGCTCGACATGGTTATGTCTACCATGGCTGGTCACCGGAACGATGACTCAGTTCGTTCATCGTGGTCCTGTCTGCACGTGATGGACACTCAAGCTGGACTTGTCTCAAGTGTCTGCTTATTCTCCAATTCCACGTTGAACTGTCGCGCCTACACTCATTCCAGTTTCGTCCGGCATCGAACAACATGTGTGAAACAGTGTACCTTTATGTATAAGGCATAACTATCAAAGTGGGCGCATCTGTACAGAATGCCGGCCATGTTCCAATGAGGTTACATCTTTTGTTAAACGTCATGTGTCATCAACTTGAATGGTTTAAAATACAAGTGCTTGTCCCTCGCTTTCCAGTACTACTCTATATACGGGCACCAATCCTTAGCTTGTTGGCTATATTATCCGCAAATTTTTCCTTACCGATCAGTCTGATATTTTGTTCAAATTAACATTCTCCTACATATACAGAACCATGGACTGAAGCATTGAGTCGATCCACTGGACTGATCTACTATTTCAATCATTCCACAACGGAATCCATCTTTGATCTTCCGATCAACCAACACTGTTCGTTCACGTGAGCATTGTTCCATTTGATTGCTTTTCTATTATTTATCCTTTTTCTATCAATATTTCACGTTGTGTGGATCCATACGGTTGCTGGTTTCTCGGTCTGATCTAATTAACCTTTGTGTTTCGATTATGGTTAGTGTGTTCATCGATTTATAAACTACTATACTGCTTAGATCTCGTTACATTTTTCGCCGCGTCATGTCCTCACTACTCACTACTTATCGCTTCTTTGTTTCCGTTATCGATTGTTCGGCCTGAGTGTGCCAGTAATCAATCTAGATACTGCTGCAGACTGGAAATGAGCCATTCAGGTGTTGATGATTTTTACCAGAACATGCCAGTGACTTGACCGTATGTACACGCTAACGGTGACTGAATGGTTCTAGTCTGAACTACTACGTTCCTTGACCTGTCTTTGTCAGGCGTGGTCAATTACAAAGTGGAAATTATGCAGTTGGACAATTGACTCATTGTTTACTTGTCAGCATCGAATGAGACCAGTTAGTGCTCTGAGTGAACTGCTGGAATAGGAATCATTTTACCAGATTTGAACTTCGCTGCGCGCATATGAAACTGTAGTATTAGTGTATTTGGATAGCGCATTATATTAAATGTGAAATGCATCAGTAGATATCTTCATTATACACACGGTGTTAGTTATTATGTTGTTTTTCAAAACCATCGGGTTCCTAAGACTCAGACGTATGACCAAACATGAACCATGGGGACTTGTGCGAGTCATATTACCAACTGACTCTATTTGAGCTGGAGCTTTTTATAGGTCTGCTTGCGATGGAATCAGTCTTAGAATTTCATATGTCGTCCAGTGTACAAACAAAATGCAGTTTTGATGAGCACTTCCGTGTTGTTTCACTTCCTGATTTCGCTACGCACAGCTAGGATTGATATCTCCGTCGTCCACACGTTTCCCAAATTACAGCTACTTATTTGACGGGTGCATGGTCGCCTCCTAATCTTTATTGAGAGGGTACTAGTGATGTGACACATCGAGTTCCGCTGTTTCTATGAGCTAAGACATACGGTATCCATCTGTGGAATTCGATCGCGGATGTGGTTGGACGAGCCCTGTGAGCCCGTCGGTGCAGTCACAAAAACAAACATACATCGCTATTGCACATGAACTTGTGCCTCATCAAGTCGCTGAATGTCCGAAGGTGTCTGTAACAGTGAATCATTGAGATCGCCCTCAACGTAAACCCCGTCAATCAGCAACATATTGTCCAGCTTGCGAACACATGGCGATTAGTTGCGTAACAGTTACCGTGGCACATCTGAGTTAATGCTGACATAAAATATCTTTCAGCTGCACGTCGTTGTGATTGACTGTGGGGCCACAGTCTACGTGAAAGATGGGCAAATATAACTTTTCGACCTTCACCGTACTTATCTTGTTTCAAATAAAAATCGGGCAATTACTGTTCTTACCTCTGTGCTTGATACTTCCTTTTCGACTGGGCTTAGATCGATCACCTTCTTGTTACCAACCTGTAAATTGACAAACCACGCCTAAAACCTAAGTGAGCATACTTCCGTGGTCTGATAGCTAAATGTCGTGTACATGCTTTTATCTCATGAGTTCGTGCATGGTGCTGCTAACGTCTAACAAGGTCGAACATTAGCTGCTACCACTTTGCTGATGGTCAGCAGAACCAACTGTTTGTACAACGTGTAGAAAATGCGTTCTATTTTCGCATACGTTTTTGTTAACTGCACGGTTCTCTCTGGTAACTCCAACTTGAAACCACACTGGTTGGTCGTTCACATGTGCTGTCGTCTAAATGTGTACAGACTATATTGCGAACACACGTTGACTAACGGGAACCTTTGAATATCGTGTGAATATTGTATGTATTAATGTACCTCATAACGTGATATGGCTTTTAGGCATTTAATATATTGAATCATATTCATTGTTGCTTCCGTGGATTCAAATAGTGCGTTGTTTTTGTCTAAAATTAACGCTTTAGTCCATACGAAGTGCTTTTCATCTTTTCAAATCCCAAGTTACAGTCTCACTATTAGGACGTTCTCAATTCCGACCCGGTTTCTACTGACTGTCTAGTTGAGTTTGTATACTACTTTATTTCCCCCGGTAATAATATCTCGCCAGCTTGCAATATTACTGACAAAATTCCGGTGATACTATTATAAATGCATCCACCGTCTTTCGGATCTGACCTTCTTCCAGGCTTGCCGTGTTTGTTGACCTCTTTGTAGCCACCGGTCAACTAAGATGGCTCTGTGACTAGAGCTGCCGTTTGCGAGTGTACAATTCGGAAATCCTCGGATAGTTGATCAACTGATATAACAGCAAAAGTGCATCCATTGCACTGGTTTTGCCACGTCCACCAGTCCGATTCTTTTTCTGCACCGGGTCTTTTCTCTTGAGACCATTAGTTGTTCACTAAAACTACTATGTGATTAGTCACCGACGTAGCCGTCGTTCATTATGATCCTGGTCGCTCCGATTAGTAAGCTGGATTGGCGCTGTTTCTCATGTTTTGAGAATTCATGATCGCAAACAAACGTCCATTGTAAATGCTACATAACATATCAACGAATGGTTGTCAGTGTCTTGCTTTCATCCAAACGATTGGTGTTCCCGTTAATTAGCATTTCCTTTTTTAACATTTTCCTCCTCCTTAATTTCAGTTTACTCTGTTACAATAATTGTTAGCATTGTTAACTGGGTTACTCCTTTATTTTGTATAACGCTCCAAACAATGTTTCCCTCTTTATTTCAGACAAACCCAATTCATCCGCGTTCCGTTCACTTCGACTCATCCACAAGAAACGAATGTCGCGAAACTAGTGCAATTGATCGATTTGTTTTGCCAAAATTCTCAGGATTGATTGAACTGCTATTATCTTTATGTATATGTAGATATACGCTCATTTTTGAATTATATCAATACAATTTCAATTCAGTGGAATTGTTAATGTTGTTGAAGTGTTGTGGACATCTCATTTGTTGGTTCTTCATCGTTCAGTCAATAGGCTTCGGTTCATCAGTTACGCTTCCAGTTTGTATCACCATAAGGTGTTTACTGCCATGTGACGTGCAAAATCACGACTTACTACTATCAGGTTACTCAGACGTAGACAGGAGCAGTCACGGTAACCGGGGCCCAAACTGACGATTTTGTGATGGTCATATGTCGTTATCAATGAAATGACTGGACCTTTCACTTACATCAGCATTATATTCAGTGCTCTGTCACCGGTTTATGTACATGTGGGTTGTTTATCGATCACCTTGCTCCCTGAAGTTACATTCGACTCGAAACCAACTAGGCGTATGATGCACCGAGTTACTTCTTGGCTACGGTTCCGCTTCGAGCAAAACTACCTGCTGACTCACTGACATTTAATTCGGGTCCGTTTTGTGCACTTTTCTGATGTATGCCACGGACTTGGGGAAAGTGAGGTTTACTTTTTATGTCACTAAAAGTTTGAGAAGATTGAAAGGCTTCTGAGGCTTGTGAAATGGAGAAAGATACAGCTCGAGTACCTCGTGTGATTTTCTCTGGGTGATATCTTTTCCGTTCGGAGATTTTGTTGATATGGTGATAGAATTGATGAAGAGAATGTCGATAGTTTACATTTTCGATGTGATCTCCAGCTCCAGTGCTACCGGGCTTATCAAGGTTGGAAAGAAAAATATCCTGAGGAATCAAAGGAGAAAATACGAGTTTGCTTTTACGCAACGAAGAGCATTTTCACAACTAATTACTGAACCTAAGAACGTCAACAATTAAGTTTATCGTAAATTCCTTGAAAATACCCCTGTCTTTATGGTTGATCTGATCTCAAAGTTATCAGTATATAAGCTATCGAAACCTGCATTGACGTCGATTGCACATTGTTCATCCTTTATGGAGCTGGTGTAGGATTACTGGGGAAACTGTAATGTTATAAAGAGACGGTCTTCCATGATTATCTTTTTCAAGTTGACTATTGAATTTACACAGAGAAATGAAACAAGTGATCACTTGCTCCACTGAAATGCTGAAAGACAAAACAGATGTACCAAGTTTTGATTGACGTTTCAACAAATACTATCTCTTCCTCATGAACGAATAACCGGCGACCGTGGCCTAAATGTCCACTGTGGTTTCTGCCTCCAATGGCCCGTGGTTATGTGCATCCAGTGCTTATAGCTAACACCATGAAAGCCGCAATAACGAAGAAAAATTAGAGACGATGCGGGAAACCTCTCAACCTGATGCTATTCCGTTTGAACGTTCAAGAGGTAACTAGTTTAGATAACTCGGCTTCATAGCATGGTCTAATGCAGTATCTCGGTTAGCATAACTGAATATGACTACTGCCTGTCAAGTTGGTCAGCTCATTAAAGAACCGGTTGAACTGGAACGCTGTACTAGGTCGTCGTAGGCAACTTCCGTTTATATTCACTGGGTTAGTTCTTGAGATCAAAACGTTGCTTAAGTTGACGTACGCTTCATCAGACCATTCATTCGGTGGAAATATTGGACGTTGGAGAAGGCCGGGACTTTTGTGTACGTATGTAAAAAGTGTGACCTCGTATGGTTAACCGATATATGATTCGAAACTGTAGTTTCGTGGGTTTTTCACCGTCACCTCTTAGAAGTTTATGAGTTCTAAAGTGACATCTACATCTGAACTCTGTGTCGTGTTTAAGGCCATTTGGTTACCTTTTTGAGTGTGGTAAAATTTCAGTCAATCTTGTATTGCGTACTGTTTCCACAGCCAAGTCGATGTCTCTCAATTTTCACTTATGATAGCGAGATACACCTCAAATCGCCAGTAAACATTACGCTCTGTGCCGTGATTAGTCTCTTAATTAGACAAGGCTGTCGTTGAATTTCAGCTCAATATTGTATGTGATTAGTGATTTCATCAAAGGGTTTGAAACTATGACTGGTACCGAAGTGTCTGGCTTGTAAAGCTTGAACATCTCAATGTATCACAAAATATTGAGTCATTTGTTAGTTTGATATCTTCGTTCTACTCAAACCCGAACATTTTTGAACGAGATGGTCGATCATATGTCTTTACGTGTCCTTCAACCGCGTACTTAAACAAGTGTTTACACATTTTTAAGAAGTCTGTATACTACTCATCGCACTGTTCTCGTCAAACCTCGCAGCTATTTTGTTTAGCTTGGTTGTAACACATCTTAGCGATTGATCTCGATTAGTATTTTGTTGACAAAAATCGTTAAGTAGGAACATTGAATATTGCTATCACTGTAAGCTGGGTCTCACCGAATTTCTTCCATCCTATTCTGAGATTTTTGATGGTTCCATGTTTGTCGCAATCCATAAACTGTGCTGTTAGGTCATTCTTTTCAAGGGAGTGACAACACGTTTGAGACGGTTCCTCAACTGTTGTTTCAAACTATGTTAAACACGCTACCAATCTTGTACTTTTGATCACGATTACACCTGTTTTTGATGAACTTCTTGGACAACACATTCTGGTGAATTCTGTTTAGGTCTAATCACTCTGAGTTGAATAAAGTAATATATTTCCAGCTTGTACGCCGTTTGGTTCCATTGAACATTTTGGATCTCAGACGGACTTGATCTCTTGTAGACAACTGGAACATTCGTGGTTTCCTGAACTTAACCTCTTGAATGTACCATTATTGATGTCATGCCACACGGTTATCTTTGGCTCGATCATTGATGGATATGCGATCTATTCCATCCTGATTCGGACTTGGTTTAATTACGTTTTGATTTCAGCTTAACTGAACTGGATCGTTGTAATGATCTATTTCGAAATATTATTTCACACGAATTTGTATCACAACTTGGACATTCGAAATTCTCAGTTCACCATACTGTTAGGTTACAATCCCGTTGGGTCAACAGTCAGAACCCCAGACAAATAGAACTTATTCAACAATATGGTGACAGTGGCGCATACGAATATACGCTGATTATCGGTTCCCTCTTATGAATGTCACAACACGATTAACTTGCTGACGTCATCCATTTGTAAAGCATGTCTACTCTATCCCCATTTTTTTCTGATTGGTCAGAGTACGATCGGCAGTTAGCGTACGGTGATCAACATCTGGTTTTATTAAACGGGTTCGAGCATGCAGACGAGTATTGATGAAGTACAACTTACTGCCATAAATTCTAACTGTTACCACTCAACACTGGTTATCATTCTGTTTCTTGTTGATTGTTCTTTCTACTTTAACCTGGTCATTCCACTCATTGTCAATAACGCCTGATTGGGTTGCTCCCATCCACGGACTGTGATTTGTGGTCTAAGACCACACTGCCCGCTGGCGGAAACTCCCTCTCGTCTGTGTACAAGAACTTAAAGTTCACAGCGCATACTGTTTATGCCTTATCTTGTCGTCAGCAGACCCATACGTCAAAACAGTGTAAGAGTTTCTTCATGCACACGAGATGAATGATGCTGAGACCTTTCAGTTTAGACTCTGGGTAGGTCGAAATGAAAGGTTAAGAACGTGTTGAGTGATCACACAATAAACAAACCTGACCAATGTTTAGCAGCAATGGCTTAACCTTAATGTCACAATGTTATTATTTCATGAAATAAGTTTATCAATAGGAACATATACTCCGGTGCCCTCTGGCTATTGATTGGTGAAAGACAAACATTGATATTTTTTACTGTTGTCTTGAACGTAGGAAATCAAAACGTTTTGATAGGCAAGAAAAAACGGCTAACAAAACATATATTGTGTCAGACTGATTAATACAGCATGACTGCTAACCTGTCATCACTGCGGCTACACATGCCATCAGAAGATACCTCTCATCAAAAAAATTGTAACGGATAAGAAGACAAGCATTTTATCCAATGCGTCCTCAGCTGAAAACCTTGTCCTAAATAGAAAAAGATGTTTACTGATCGAAAAACAAAAATTTCACTCGTTTTCCCGGGTTTTAGCTAGTCTGCCTTCAAGAGGACTCTCCATTTCCCATGTATTAGGTTGACTATGCATCACACGATCTCAGCCGAGACTGTGAACTCCTGTGATTTCGAACTCTCAATATTTTTGAACAGAAGGAATTTTTAACTATCTGGACTATGAACGGCCTCCAATTGAGACATCTTGAATCCCCTCCTATCCGCCGATCTGTTTGTGATTGCGTTCCAATCTCTCGATATTCAGCCAACTATAAACTTAAGTTCACATTGAAGTTAATGCACATGAAGTTGTAAGCTTCGACCTACTGTTTACCGCATTACAATACCGAATGGCGTTTAATGTCATCATTCATACCCTTAAGTTACTTCCTGTTTAGAAGCACTGCTCTCCTAATTCATTGTTGGAAGTTCATCTTAACGACGTAGTGTTACATTATATTACTTGTAAAACAATCTGACAAATTTTATTACAAGACAATATCACAGTGTAAGAACTCGGTCAGGTAACTCCAAAGAGTATAGATAGACTCCAATTTGCCTTTGTCTAATACAATGCATTGTTTCCTCTCAAGCCAAAATTCCTCCAACGTTCCGTCCACCCAATCTTACATTGGTTCCATTTCTACGTTCCCCCGGCTGTTGCATGCCAGATTGGCGAATCAGGGCTGTGTTCGAGTTCGACATTATTCTTGGGTTGAACAGGGGACGCGCTTCCCGGCTAGTTTGTTTCACACCGTACTGCCCTTCTTTGCCTAATGATGAACTACACCGTGGTGCGTTATTTGGTGGTATGGCGGATGCGTATTTGAGCAACAATTCACGGTGTTTGCGTTGCGCGTAGATGCAGATGAACAGCACGCTGACTAACGCCGTTACGAGAATCAGGCCACACACCAACGGGATGAGGATTGGCGAACCTGTTGAAACAAGCAAGAACGAATTGTCTCGGTCATACATATGCTTTCAAGACCTAGTCTATTGTTGACTTCCTTTCTCAGGTAGCATGACTTAGAGGGGTTAGAGTTTGAACATTTGTCCGTAATTAAAGATAGCTAGAATAAAATAGGTACAGCAGGGAACTTTTATGACGATGGTGATCACCGCTCCCAAAACGTATCTTTATTAATGAATGTCCTTGTGTTTGTTAGAGCGAATGTTGTTTTGTTGGATGTCTCACTGTGATGCACAAATTCCACATACCCGCGTTCCCTGTAACGAAATGTAGATGGTGAGCTTCAGCCAAACCAATATCGCTTCACCAGCGAATGTCTCAACGGATACAGGTGCAAGACTTATAATCACTGCATTGGATTCCGCCAAATATTTTGAGTTGATTTTGTCGTATGTATCGTCCACTCATTATACTTACTCATACAAAATGAGTTGTCACGTTACGATTACCAAAACGGCGAGTTTGCAAAGAAGGGGACACTTGGACACATCTTGTGTTCGGCTTGATCTTTTCGAACGAAATTGACTGATTTTCGCAAAAGAACGAAGTTTGGTGCTTTCACCTGTGAACATTACTCAGAATGATTACGGATTGAATACTTTTCAACCCAAGTTCGGTTTAGTAAGTCATGTTGAGATGATAATATGCTTTGTTGATTACCTATTTTAGAGAGACTTGAAAACTACCATTAAGAGAGAGACGTTTATAGCATATCATAGAATTAAAGTCAATAGTCACATGACCTCGCGGAATTTTTTGACGGTATGAAGCCAACCAATGTACGTATACTTGAATGAAACGTAACGGCCATGCAACGAGCCATTTGAAAAAGTGCGTTCCATCATCATCATTGTGAAGTCTAATTTCACATTTAACATTTGCTATACTTATGAGCTCACAGTAGTATGCTTTTATCTCCGAATTTAACGCGCCTTTCGGTTTCCATCATCCATTCTTATTCGCAACTATTTGATACGTTGATATTTATTTGATTTCCATCAACTCTATTTCGGACGAAAGCAGTTTGACTGTATATCGCCTTATTACTTATATTCCTTTTCCTAACGCAGTGTACCATGTTTGTTTATTTTAGTAACGGTAACACGCGATCTATCTTATCACCCGAATTATCACATATTGTGGGGGATTGTCAGGCAGGAAGTACGAGCATTCCAGCTCTCGGCGGAATACCCCAACGCAGGGGGGAGGTGCGTTCAAACACCCACGGTGAGCGGATGGAGAACGGCGTGGGCGACCGAATGAGTCATCGCTCGACCGGATCGGACCCACGGGCGAGACGTGGC
>JTDE01003160.1:74186-84693 GCA_014338405.1 Paragonimus skrjabini miyazakii | reverse complement strand
ACGAGCGATACGCAAAGAGAACCATCAGCTTCATAGGTCGTACTGGCGTGAGTACATAACATTGTGGTTAGTGTGGCCGCAAATCCGCTGGCGACCTCAAGTTGTTAGGTTGCTAGGTTATCAGCGTAATCACGGGTTGCATTCTACCCTTTCTTCTATTCAGATTTGTCGGTGCGCTTTATGATGAATGTCTCGTTTGTTTTCCAGCCCAATGTTAAGTTTCTGTTTTTCTTCTTCCTCATCCTATATGTAATAATTTGTATTCCCACATCCAACTACTTCCTGCATTATCCATTCAACACGATTCTTCTCAGCTTAAGTCCCTCTGTTTTTGGTTTAAGAGGAATAAGCGTTTAATTTTCATGCCAGCCTACCAACCGGTCAGTCAGTATGGGTTGGCTAGACCACAAAGGCCTCCACTCACACGCTTCTTGGTCTAAGTCCATCGGGTTTACACACAATATGGGATATGTGAGTGGAGCCACAGGTGGTGTGGCTCAACCTACTTGTGGTGAGCGATATGCGCAGATGTCCTCTAGCATCGATCACTGATAATTCGAAATGGGCACCACCAAACACGTCAGTCTACACCAGCTAGTAATATAATGAAGTTAATTTCGTTATCCCTGAACGTACTTTCCAGTGGTCTAAAGACTCGTGTAGTGCATGGTGCCGTCCTGCCAGATACAAGTATCCTATTGATTGCATTGACAATCTCTATCCTGCTTACAGCCTACACCAATATGTTCATGTTCCTATACCTGGTAAGCAATGAGAACGCCAACTTAGTCACACAGACCTTTGGGCATAGGGACAATCACTTATTAATTCAGAGGGTGGTTATAAATTTTCGTTATCTGAAAACCTGCGTGATTTATCACGAGTGGCCGACTAGTAGCAACTACAAACGACTTGACAGTCCAAGAAGTCATTCGAAGGAGCAGCGTTAGCCTTCAGAAGAATAGCTTCCGACTGGGTTAAGAGAGTTCTGTATTCAATATGTATTCGTAGGAAATATTTAACATCACTTTACACTTTTTCACGAAAGAATCCTACAAAGCTGTATTCCTCCGATACCGACAAACGGGAAACGTTCTACTCATGGTATTTGGCTAGAGAAGATATTTCTTCAGTTCCATTCTCCGATGAGGTCACAATCCGTTAGAATAACTTCGTCAAAACATTTGAGTTTTCCGATCAAGCGGATACAGAAATCGCCAAGTTTTGCATCAGCGGACTTTTCACTATCAGGCTATCTCAAACCCAGAAGCTATCCTGATCGACCGAGGGTACAAGATGAACTAACTGTTGGCCATTATACCAGAATGCGATTTATAAATGTAGATAGTTTATGGAAGGTTATAGTCATGTCTCAGGCGAGTGCTTTTATGCAGCTCAATTAGGGTTGACACTTTGAGCATCTACTGAAATCAAGTTTATCGTACCTTTCCACACGCTGTGTGTGCATTAAATATATGGGACAGTGAGCGTCGAGGTTAAGCTGTGAAATCAATGAACACTTTTTGGATAATGTTTTCATCACATGTCTGGCTTACTCGATAAGAATGTTCTAAGGGGTGTACTCAGACAGCGATTGTCAGCAACTGATTTTGACCAAAACGATAGACGGTCCCAAACTGCCTGTCTACTGTGTCGTTATTTCTCACCGTTGACAGAGCGTGTTTTTTAATGTTCGACCACCTGCCTGTTGCTTACATTTCGCAATGCAACGAAAGCTGCTAGTGCTGTCTTATCTACCCACCCGTTCGCTTTATGCAAAACTACATTTTATCAAATTCTCCTTGGCGATGTGTTAAGATGTTTAGCCTCTCAGTGGGTGCTGACATATGCGACTGGATGGAAGTAATATTGTTACCCATCATTTTCATGATTCCGGTGCTCGCTCAAATGTTTCAGCTACCAAAACACTTACTTGTCAACCTTCTATGTTACTTTGTTGTTCCGCCGTAAAGGCTGATTTAGTGCGCAAGATCGGCAATCAGGGTCATTCGCTTCCCGTAGAATACGATAAGCTGAGAAGAATCTTCCGGACTACCAGAGTGCAGTAGATCCGTGTGATCGAACATTTTTCCTGAATGCACAGGGGCACCTGCAGCTATGGGTGTTCACTGCAACCAGGACTGTGAATTTCACACCATCTGTTTACCACAATTGAAAACAGTGTCAACTGTTATACATGAACCTTTCATTATACCTATGAGAAAGCCATAAAATCGCGAACAGAAAGATCTTTCTAACTCTGGAAGACACTGACTCACACAAAAGTGCAGTAGTGAACAATTTCACAGCCGAATATAGTGTTGGTGAGAGAGATAAGAACTTGTAATAAGTAGAGATGCATACACCCTCTTCGAAAAAGACCGTTAAAACAGACAGGCAGAAAAAAATAGGCAATGAAGATTAAACGGTTTTTCATCAAGGATGCGTATGCTCTGACGATTTAGGTTAGGATCGGCCTTGCATGTTATCTCGAACAATGGAGAGATAAAGATTGAGTGAGTTTCGCATAATGGGAATTCTCAAGTATTGGCACTGTCGAGAGAACGATAACTTCTGATACTTCCCGGTCGTTTATGCCTCGGAAGGGGGTTGACTTGACGGACCCCACTCCTAGTCTATGACTCAAAAGTCTGACCTGCGAGACAACAGGATACAGAGTTGTCTTGGGGGACCCTACCCAGAGCCAATGACTCAAGAGTCTGACTCACTTGGCAGTGAGGGGTTTGCCTAGTCTGAGGGCGCAGTGAATAAGACATTGATGTCTCATTCTGGGCACTGCTGCGCGCAGTGGACGTACCTGAAACTACATCAGGCTTTTAGGAGATACCAAATGTTTTTCGACCGTATTGGTTAATACGCCGGCGGTCACGGTCAATCGTTGGGCGAGCGGAGTGCTCTTGCTTGAGGGTACCTTTTCTAACCCCCTCCTTCCCGATACGGAAGACAGCAGTGCCGCAACCATAAAAAGGGTTCTGCTGTATGCCCATAGGATCGTGCCTCACTACCTAAGCACTCCTGTGCGGTCAGTAGTGCGACATACAATCCTGAGGTTAACTGCTTTTCGTCTGGCTGCTCCCCTTTGGCCTGTCTGGTAAGGTTGCACCTGGAAGGACCGGAATCCTACTCAGCATGGCCCGCCGGATCAAAACTGTACACAAGCCCGACCAAATCGCCAAGGTAGCAATATAGTTTGGAAATTCTCAACACCCTATTTGTATTCGTTGTCTGCAGCGCATTAAGCAGGTATTTGTCTGTCGAAAAATTTTCCACAGAACATGCACACCCAAGTAGTAAAAGATGTTTGTCGTTCCCAAACGTGCTCGTCTGCATGCATGAAACTAGTTTGGATAGTGTTCGAGAGATACGCTTCGATAAGCTCGTATTATACCGTTTTCTGCAGTTCCTAATGAAATGAACCCACATCCGCAGGCGTTAAATTATGGACTGTTAGATCCAAAGGAAAGCACAGCCGGAATTGAGCACCAATGCTGTCCTAACAAGATTTTGACACAACCGCTGTCACACATAATGGACCCAATAATTCGAGGGCATATACATTCTGTGTCCACTTTGAACAGATTATCATTAGCTTTACTACATCCAATTGCTGGAATAAAAATTGCTTACATTATTGTCACCTACTACGACAACCTAATAATTAAGTCAGATAATGTAACTAGCTTTCAGTTCTCACTCTCAAACTGGCATTTTGTCGTCAGCGGCTTCGGTTGGACATCTCAGTTAGAGATTACTTGAATATTTGCACTCTACTGTTGGTTTCATAATTATATCTTAGCCCATCTGATTTCGTTTTATCAGGTTACCACCATATAGGCCGCAGCTATAGTTTTTTAACCGCCACATTTATCCGACTGCATCTAGTCCGAAGGTTCGCACTTACTGGGAATTGATTATGTGATTAGCACTGCGGTCTGTTTAGGAAGGAGCGTTGAACCAGGAGCCAGAATCGTTCGTGATAAGATCTAGTTGTACGGTCTCCTGGCGGTCCCGAATTTTTGTAGGAGTTTTGAAATGACCGGACGAAATTTAACCCTCTAGTGAAGTAGTTCTTCTAAAAGGAATCTCTATGATGAACATTGCACACCAATCTTACTGTGAAGATCTCTTAGACAGTATGTGGATAGGAGCAGTGATAGCTGGAGAAACCAAGAGCACATATTCACCACAGCAGCTTACGGACGCCCTTTTTGTGATCCGGTTGATTGACATTTGTGTTCACATAAAAGGTTCTTAGTTTCCATTCTATCCAAAAGGAAGCAGAAGGATTGTTGGGGCGCTTGTGATTCACCTTTAAGAAAAGTTATCTCCTGTGGTCATCTTATCCTGGCTCCTTTCAATAAACCGAATAATTTGAAAAATCCATTTTTTTCTCCCCTACTGTAAAACTGCGTGATTTTTATCGTTATATAGATTTGAGAATCACGTAACCACGCAATTATACACTTGCTGCCTATCCACTTCAAATAATCAGTTTTCATCTCGTATCTTTCGCCGATGGCATTGACACACAATGCGTGACACCCTAAAAACAGCGCAACCACCATAGTCTGTTTCACTTTTAGATTAATCGAATGATCAAGTCTGATTACTAAACATTTATTTACAGTTGCAAGCCTACCAGTGCCGCTCGATCTATGCTAATGAACACAGAAAAAGGCTGTTGGATGGAGTGAAGCTACGGAGTGCTTGATTATTCCTTGTGCTACCTCCGTCTGATAAGTTCAGCTAATAACAAACCTAGTCGATGAGCGCTTGCTGAATAGCGCTTTAAGTATTCACAGCCTTCTACTCTCCTTGTTCACTTTCTATATTCAAACGTTTCAGTGTTGATTGGATTCATTCAAATTCTGGCCTTAACTTGTCAGGGGGGGGGTTCTTTTTATAGTTCAACCCAAAAGATAGTATAGCTCTTGTAAAGAGCTTGGAATTTACATCAAAATTAAAATCACATTCTATAAAATTTTATTCGAATTGACAGCTGTGTCACTAACGGCTATTCGCTTGAAGGTTGATCAGTAGACGAAGTATAAACTGGCAAAAACTGAGCACTGCTTCCAGTTAATCACAGATTTCGCAACCATACATAATATTCTGGCTGGTCTTTTCCGTTACGTGCGCTAGACTCGAGTTTCGCCTCATTACAGCTCATCGGTAGACCAAAGGTTTTCCCATACGAGCAGATGAACTCCTATCCCAGTTGTTATGAGTGGACTGTGGTGACAACTGTGCTAGCTGCCGCTTGTTGAGCCCGACTCAACTTTCACAGTTAGCCAAAAGTCTGATTGAACAAGCGACAACGTTTACTAGTCACTTGTGGCTGCTCTCGTTAGTTGGTTTCTGTACTGCAGTACAAAAATTTAGGTTTGCAATGACTAAGGGTGTTTTGAAAGTTTATTCACTTGACATGACTAACTCACAGTTTAGGAATGTTGAGGGCGTTCATAAGAAAGGAACCTTATCATTTAATTTTAATTCGCTTCATAGACAGAGCGACTACGTTTAGGATAACTTTCACACATGCAAAACCATCATGTGCATTAATTACGATTGCAAATAATGTCGATACACAAATTAATAAATCAGGTGGACTTAACCATCCTGTCAACTGGCAATGTAAATTGTGCTCAAAAAAGGAGCTGTTTATGTTAGTCGTCGCAACAAGTATAAAGAAACAAGGGGGTACGTGTTTATTTCGTTGATAACTTCTTCCATCTCTGTACGAAAAATGAACGCACTAGTGAGAGAACATGGTTTGTTTCGATTAGTTCCACTCCTGTATTATCGGAGCAAACGCAGTTATCAAAAGTCCATGGTACAGCGCATAAATGTATTCCGGATCGCAACGATTGCTTTTAAACATTATGATTGTAGGGTTATTTTTGGAGCGAACGGTGGATAATGTTAACATCTAAAAGGCTTTCCCCGTTAGTCAATACTGCGTTCGCCATTACTTAACAACCGGATTGTCATAAAAAACTTTCAGCAGATTAATCGGCATGACATATTACAGAGGTATAATTCAATTTTATTTGATCTGTTTAAAACCATTAGAAAGGTGAAAGTGAATTAACAGTAAAACAGTATTTGGTTAATCCCCGATGGAAAATGGTCTTATTTCTAAATCGAGCTATTTTTAATCCCGCATACTGATTCTTCACAACGTTCGTTCTGTTTTTGCTAAATGTTCATTCAAAAAATTAGGCGTATTCAACACAAGTTATTTTCATTAAGCAGACGGAAACCTTGATTTGGCGAAAAAGCACACATTCATATTATCCAGTTATGCCTGACGCACTTTGAACACAGTTATGAAGTCGTGGGTTCGGCTGAGGGTAAATTGAACACCTCTCATATATGATAACAGATTTCCTCTTCAGGTAAACTTTCCAGCAGGCATCTTTGAAAATCCACCGGATACTGAATACTTTAAACAGGACCTGATTGTAGAAAATTTGCGAATAGGTTGAGTTTGAAACAGCAACAGAAACTACATGTGCTACCACGGTGTGATCTTCACTTGAAGTTCAGAAAGTTTGCAATCGAAATGTGTTGTCTACGCGTCTCAAGATGTCATGCAATGCAACTGTTGGTCCAGGAGACAGATTGTGTCATTGGGATTACTAGGTTTCATTTAACTTGTTGAATCTACTGCACTACTTAGCGGTAGTACATTTTTACACTCAACGGTAGTGCTTTGAGGTTTCCAGTGTTCACAGCCTCGGAAATCTCACCTTAACACTTCGCTCCCTAAATCACTTGATCGATTTCACAAGATAAAATAGGATACAGTATAACAAAGTCCAGCTGTGATAGTTCGAGCCTTTGCTGTGGCTTTGTGACTCACATTAAAGCGTAGGCCATACAAGAGCATGTGGTCGCCGTTGTTAGTGTCGAGTTAGCCAGAGTTCAGACTTCCCGCATTTGGGTCTCAATTAAGTTGTCACTTTTGTCATTTTACTTGTTAATAAATGGATTAGCAAAATCGAAAGCTGAATCTGCGATCTTTCGAAAATGGCCGGTCGAATAGTTTATCTAAATGCGAAGGTTGTCATCTGGTAAATGACGCCCTTGACGACCTTGAGAAGAGGCACCAGACCGTTGGTTAACCCTTGTTCGAGCTCATCAGTACCACGTATTCATTTACGAAATGAAATAAAAATTCCTATTCGTAAACATTTTAGCCAAGTGTGGGTTGACGTCCGTTGATCTAGTACTGAACGGTACCCTTAACAAACAAATGATGCGCTACACGAGCTAGAACAAATGTGCACTTAGTGCACTGGCGATCCGTAGACTCGAAAGCCATTCTGCCACTGTGATTTAAAGCTAGGCGAGTGGGCGAACCATATTAAAAAGATGGTTCGGACGGATATCTAAAACGCCTATCCAAAGCTGCCGCAGATGGATGGATTTTTACTTTTACTTTTAACTAACCAGTGGTTGTGACCGGGCAGTTCTGAAATAAATGATGCCACAGTACGTCGGACCATATTTGCAAAACATATATGCGTCAGAGCTCAAATGATATCTCTCAACTGATCAGTTAAGAGATGAACACAATCATCAGCTCGCTTAGCAATATGAGTTACACATGCTTGCTTTTCCATTCAAGATTTTGAAAAGTGTTAAAACGTAATATTGTAATGGATTACAAAACCTGGGGTGTGAGTATTCCAACTTTTGGCGGAATACCTCATCGCAGCGTTGAGGCACGTCCAGGAACTCACAGCGATCAGATCGCGGACAGCACGGGTGACTGGACGAGCCATCGCTCAACGAGATCGGACCAACGGACGAAACATTGCAGGCAAAATGGGACAGGTGACCAGATCATAGACATGATTATTCCAACACTCGGTGGAGTAGCTCGATGCGGTCGTAAAATATGGCCAAAGCCCACAGCGGATAGATCGCAGACAACACGAGCGACAAGACGAGTCATCGCCCAACAAGATCGAATCAATGAACGAAAACTGCCCTGACAGAAGGCGTCGGTCACACATACAAACCGGGCAGAAGTGCACACGACGTGTGTGCGGAAACCGGGGGGGTGTCTTGGACCTGACTTCCGGTTCACAAACGCGTGCGCGCGCGTGGCCTGGCAACCACCGAGTCTGACAGTGTAGGTTGTGCTTTATTGGACGCCTTTTCGCCACAATATGTAGTGTGCAGTTGCGAAGCCGACAGGAAATATATGAACTTAGATTTTTGGCGATAGAGACAGCAAGTGTTTCACGGTTCCTGTGCAATAAGTCTGTTTTAGGAGAGATAAAACATTGGGAGCTGTGTAACAAAAACAGTGGTGAGTATTTGGAAGAAGACGAACCAGATTAAACTGTGACCAAAGCATTAAGCTTATTTTCAAAATTTCACTTACTTATTAGACAACCATCGCATTTCACCTTCTGACATGTGTACACAACTATCCATGTAGTTTGATGTGTATCGTTTCTATGTGTATGCTCGTATAACAGAGCAACACGGAAAATGATACTCAGTACCTTCGAATAACTTCATTCTTCACGGAGCTTATTGCTGGCATAGCGCAAAGAGTTATCTAATAAATATAGTAAACACAATTATCAAACAGTGACAAAAATCTTAAACAAAATGTCCTTCTTCTCTGAATTCAGCACGCTACATCTGCTCGAACAAATTGTTCCCATGTGTACTAAACGTATCCTTGTCGAAACCTGGCATTTCTTATAGCAATTTAGTCCAAAATCCTCTTAGCTTAGCCAGTAGTCATCGCTTTCGAATGACCTACTCTAAGTTGTTTATCATGATTATCGTTGTTATGGTCTTTTCATAATTCCAACTAGCATCAATTATCAAGTATGTTCAAATAAAATAAGTGAGCACACACTGATCAGATATGTCTTTCAGCTAACCCACTTCAAAAAGAAGCACTAGACTTGGGTTTCGCTCTTGTTATAGCTCATAATTTGTGCAGATGCTTGTCAACATCAAAGTTGGCACTCTGACCCACGTGTTTGTGACACTAGCGTGTTAACCGCAACACCAGTAACCTCACAATAAGTATGACCGGATGACCAAATTCAAACGCTCAATTACAACTTCGTATGAATAGTGTTCAGCTTGGCCGATAATTTCAAAAAGAGAATGAACGAAATCGCAGTTTTTTCCGATCGATAACCAAATCAAATGTGGGTAGTGTTCGGTTTGAATTAACCTAACTCCCCGAACTGTCACTACTGATCAACCTTTGTGAGGCAGTTTGCTTGCTTGAAGTGATGACGCGCGGTACAACGTGCTACCGCGTCCGTATACAGTCAGGATGCTGATGTGCGAACAGAATTCAGTGATAGACATGCCTGTTTCTCTGTTTGGCTATGGACAATAAGGCAACCTAAGAGAGCGTTTCTACGTTTTAAAATACAGACAGAATACTTTTTTGTTTTATAAATTTTGTCTAAAATGGATTACTGGGATCTGAAACAAGATAGTTAGTAGATGGAGAACAAAGAATACGGGCTAAAATCGGTCGGAAAAGCTAGCTTAAAAAAGATTTGTTGTAACTAGGTCCCAAAAGTATATGTAGTAGGAGTTTGTGATTATACATTCAGAAGCATAGCCGGTGTTTTAACTACAACCTCCTTCGTTCAAAGCCTGTTCGGGTCAACGTTAAAAAGAGGATCGTGCCTACTGAGTCAGTGCAGTGAAAAAAAAACATAGTATTGAGTATAGAAACTTTGATACTTTCTGTGACCCGAAATTAAATCAATTTCCATTGTAGTGCGACAACCACATTTCTTCAAGTCATTCCATGGTGAGCCCAAAAAGGCGGAAACTGTTCCGCTTGTGTTTTGTACATCAGTAACCCTGAACGCAGAAGGCTGATGTATCTGTTGAACTTATTGCCAAGATATCACTTCTCATATTCTATTCAGAAAACAATTACAAACACGGGATCAGTTACAATGCCTCGTGATTAAAACCGCCGAAGTTACATGAGCTAATTATTGACTAATAAATCTGGTAGATCCAAAGTAGTACAATTTGCAGTGCGTCGCTTCTGGACACCGGTTTATACAATTGAGGTTTAATCTACTCATCAGTTTGTTAACGGAAGAAATTATATTATTTATGTATTTCAGTCTACTGGTCCAAAACGAGAGAGATAGGACACTAGAAACACTGGGGTCGTAGCTTGGAAGAAGTTTTCCGTCAAACTCCTAGTAAATTCGGTCAGGCCTTGTCTGATTATGTGTGGTTAGTGATGTTCTTTTCTGTTTTGAATTTAGATCGAACTCGCGATCTTCTCTCACTCCCCACTCAATGCGACAAATTTCCAAACATTTCGACGAAGCACTGCAAAATCAAATCAATTCCGGGCAAAGGAGTGTCGGGCAGCTAAGTCGCAGTATTCGCACGCCACTTGTGGCAGAGTGTGCGGTCTATCCATCAACTTCCAGAAATACTGAATTCCAACAGGCATCCATTG
>JTDE01003160.1:59533-74086 GCA_014338405.1 Paragonimus skrjabini miyazakii | reverse complement strand
TCCTCAAAACCGGAGGAGGAAAACCTTCTTCCATTACTACGACATCTTTTCTATTTTTTTCTCGTTGGATTCTGCGTTTTTAAACTGACTGGCTGGCTCCATATTAGGCCTACATTTGGTCAATCGGTTGAAGAACAGAATTTCCTAATTCGAATTTTGTCTACGGTTTGCGGCTGGATATTTTCACTGAATTAGTCAACTACATGAATCACATCTATAATGAGTGCGTAACTAACCTCGAATAAACCAGGCTGTCGATATCGAACCGTGTCTCACAGTTAGTTAACTGATTTCTACATACGATCGATTTCGTTCTATTTCTTGCCATATGTGAATACGCTTTCAGAATCAACGGACTTTTCCTACGCAGAGCACTGTCCGTTTCCTACGTCCAAACCCTCTATCGTTATAAACTTCTGTAGATTATACTTATTTCCGAATAACATTTGTGTTTCATAAGAGAACGTTTTGTCCCACTATTTCAGAAAACATTACCCGCAACCTCCTTTGAGATGCAGATATCTAAATGAAATTTCTCAACATTATCTTGTTTCGAATTATGTGCACTGAATTTCTTTCATTCCTTTTGCAAACCTGAATAGTTGCTAGTACCCAATAGTATACTGTTCTTGCTCACCTACTAGATACCGCAACTGGTGCGAAACAAAGTTATTCCACACAGCATCTTCTTTTTCACAGCTCAGATTTGGTAGCTGGATCTCTGTAATAAAAGTGAGAAAGGGAGCTCAGCCGAGAACAGACTTGAGCAGTAATAATTGATACAAGATTGACTGGAGTCACAGAAGCCAAACCCGTGCCAAGTCCGTGTGATAACGAGATAGATAAATCAACTTGGAATGCAGTCTCCGCAGATTAATTGAAAACTAGATAAGATATGTATATCTCTCGATATCCATTCTCAAAACAACACCTCATGTCGGGTTTAGCTCACATTTGTTGAAAACAACCTGAAAGTTGAACTGTGGTACGGGGCCACAGCTCTTAATGCAATGCTCCCGACCTGCAAACTCCTCACATGGTAGTCTGCTGCTGTCAACGGCCACCGCTTAGGGAAATCAGGCTTACTTTTCGTCCTTTTGTGTACCGCTTGTTCACGTGAGCCATTCACTCTTTATGCGCGAACTCATTTACATCGGCTTGAGCGGCAATGAGAAGAACGTTCCGGCCGCACGTTTTTGCTGAGTTTGAAGAAATAATGGAGGTGTGTGGACCGTGTCTGCACCGCCGTAACATTCTATTTCCGGGGAGTGATACTAGCGAATGCAAAACTACATTTGCGCGAAAAATGGCTTAAGGCGTGCAAGACAGTTGATAAGTCGAGAAATCGTGTCGACTAGAATAGTTAGTTATTTTCAGTGTGGTATCTATTATTCACTAAACCCAATGAATCCCTCGGTTAGTCGCCACTGAAGCACTAGAGTTGTTATAGCCAGGAGTCACTAAAACATGCGGCGCTGCATTGCGGCATCTTGTTCCGATTAACTTCACATAACAACAGGGTTGAACTTGTCCTACCAACCAGTTTTGCTTGTTGTTGGACGTATCTGGTCTGAAGTTTGCACACTGGCGTTCGCCACATCTGATATACGAAGAAGTAGCCAGGTGCAGTTTAGCAGCACAGAGTGAACCGCACAATGCAGTTAATTTCTGAGGGTAATCAGCCACGAAAACCTACGTGGCAAACTAGATTAACGAAGAGAAGTGTGAGTTTCACGTTTAGATCGTAGAAAGGTTTCTAGGCGCCTCGTAATCTCGCCTACCAAGTCGGGTTTTTTGTTCCATTTTCACTTCGAGTCAATAACCATCTTATACTGAGGCCTTCAATTTCTCCCCCCTAAAACTTAGGGTCTCGTGTGTCCTAGTCGTCTCCAGTTTGCCTTACATATCTGCTCACTTTGCAACTCCTTCACGCGGAAAGCTTCTATAGAAGCTTTCCATAATATCAATCTAGGATGGTGTGGGAAACTGAAGTATTCTCTAGTACTATACAGTAAGGTGCCTGTCAAGTTTGTTCTATATCTATCCAATTTCAGAGAGGTGCAGTACGTAGGCAGGAAAGGTAAGGAAAACGTTAGCTAGATGGTCGAGCAAGCCGAAGGATATCCACACGAGATTGTGATTAAGTGTCTGGATGTGAGGAATCATTCACGACTGGTCGTTGCCGTTAGAGTAATCTTGACTATCACCGATTTTTAAATCTTCACAACTGTTTATTGTAACTATAGCATCCACTAATTGCGACGACTTTTACTGATGGGATAAGACCTCGAAAATTGGTTCAGGTCATTCAGTCAGCTTGTATAGTACAGTGCATTGAGTCTAGAACTTCCCTACAATCCGCAAGTAGTCAAACCGATCAGCCATTGTTTTGTGTTTTTTTATCACCCCATTATTTCACCTTAGGACATAGTAATGTTCAGCTTGCCTGAATATTCGGATGGAAATAACCTGTATCACAGTTACTCACTCCAACCGAAGATACGGTTATTAGGAATTTCCAGTTAAGTTGAAGCAAGTGACTTCATTGATCCATACGAAATTGTAGTCCAGAGCTTGGGTATAATTATTTGGTAACGATTATCGTGTAATTGGTGGCGTAGTGGTCAATACGGTTTCCTCACGTTCACGAACCCCAGAATAGCATTCAGCTGATGAAGAAAAAACTCATGGGCAAAACCCAATTGCGCTGTTTTGTTTACGCAGCTGGCTAACCAAAGGGCTAGTATCATTGCGATAACTGAGCACTGTAAAATCTGTAACATTCTAAATCCCTAAGATTTACTACATGGCTAAAAATCGATAGACGCTTAAGACAAATAGAGAACGATATCCATACTTAGGTAATTGAGGCATGGGATGAAGATGTTATGTTATTTTCAGTTCGTTTTGTACCAAACACAGATGTCTATTAATTCTATTTTCCGCACTGGAAATAATGAATTCTACTTTATTTGCGCATAAACACCGCTGTTTAGAGTTCAATCACATCCTCTCCGTTCAAACCGCACCAAACATTAAATTTTTCACCAACTTTTCTGCTAATCACTTAAAACTGAATAGGTTCATCTGATGCTATTGTTGTCCATGTTAATATCCTATGAGAGGACTCAGACAGAAAGTGGTTTCTCCGAAATAAATGGCATCTTCGTAAAATATTGGTTGAAACGAGGGACGACCGATGAACTAGCCGTAAAGCCGAAGATTGTGGTGACAATATCTGCTCTGCATGGGGCACAGTAACTTTAGTAATACTATCTTTTAGACATAGTAACAGCTGAGCACACATATACCCAACAACACATAAGACATAGAACAGGTGAGATAAGGTTCGTTCCCAGTAGGTCTTTCAACTGCTGCACAGGGTGGTTACCGGTAGTCGTTTCCTTGACTTCGGAAGCCTTCCAGGGGGTAAATAACGTAAGTTTCCACTGAACTTTTGACAAATCACGGCACGAAAAATAAGAACGAGTTTTAATAAATTAATCACATGCAGTTCACGAAATGTCCTTTCATGTTCATTGACAAATTCATCTGCTAATTCATGGATTCAGTCAGTGCGATAAGCTTGTGCAGCCCAATCTAATGAAACAGCTTTCAACGGTCTTGAAACTTGTTATCAACCAGGGTGAAAACTTCGAGTTTGATCATATTAACTTGACCCACATGAGACATCGTGATGCCTGCGGTCACTCGCACTGACATTGTCACTCATCAACCTGCTACCCAACTGCATTTATCGACAAACAAAACAGCAATCTCCGTTCAGTTCAGCTAACGCGATTTTTACGTCTGTTGTATTGGACACGTTTGCGTGGGACGTCCATTTTGCGTGCTGGTGTGTTTATCCCACCATCGGTTGGTTTTGAGAGTGTGTGGTTCCCGTCTGATTTTGGTTGTCTTGGCATAGCCTTTCTAACTCACATAGGAAATGTGTGGCCGGAGTGTTAATCTGCATGTTTCCGTGACGCCTAAGCCGTTGAATATGAAACTACACTGAAAGAATGAGCACTAGTATGGACGCAGTTCGTCTGAGTAGACTGGGCATCTGTAATAGATTACAGCCAGCCGCTCAAGTGTGTGTACTTCGCAACCTTCAGCGTGCGGTGTTGAGTCTGGGACTAGGCAGACTTAAAGTCTTCGGCACTCGAGTGGGTAAAGATCACGAATATCCAACCGACACCCGGAGATAAAGTTTCGAGGGTCTAATGCCGTTCACACATCCGCTCGCATTTGTGTCCTTTTTAAGGCTAGTAGATACCACTGAGCTAGCATATTCTAATAGAAGCTGAACATAGACCCGTTAAGTGTTCGAAAAGTCTTCTTGTCTATACGAGGAATGTCCGCTCCGTCATGCTTAATACAGCACAACCGTTCCTTACGTAATGATAAGAAAAAGATAGGTAAGACGACAGCCGCATCCCTAGATCTTTCGTGAGGTCCACTTTGGTCACCACTACAGTTTTCTGGGCAGTATGTTTAGTCAACACGTTTCCAAAATTCCCACCACAAGACACATGTGCACTGTTCTCATCATTGATGAGGAGACATCACTCTCGTGACCATTGTTCGACAACATCGAGGTCAGCCTGAAGAATGTTGGGACCATGGGAGTTCCAAACGTTAGGGTTAATGAGTTGTTGACAATTACTTCTGGATGTCGTTGATATAACTTAGATATAGCATCGCACTTCATTATATTCCATGATGATTTTCTTTCGTCTTTTTCAGTTTTATGTCCAACTTCCATTCAACAGAATCTCCTGTCATCATTGTTTAATATAAGCAATTTTTCTAATGACACCCGGTTGGATAACTGATGTTAGTCCAAGCACAACCAACTTGTTTTTACTTTCATTATTAATTAATTTCTTCACATGGTAACATATGTACATTAATTTTTCAACCTTATCAGCCACTTTCGACGGAAGACTTTGTAGCCTGTTTTTATTACCACGTTGGAACTGAAGCTTAACTCAACTGGACTCACCGTTTATCCGATTGGATACTGAGATGCACAGCTGGCAATCAACCCAAAAGCAGCTAATTTGTAGAGATTAATCTGAACCATGTCGTGCGATCTTCCGCAATGACTGCTTCGTTGTGATTATGGGAATGTGAAAGCCAGTCTTGAACGAACCTCACTGATACATGTTGCACTGTATGCTTGGTTTGACTGTAAATATACTTCTCCAACCGTGATAGGGGTTATCTTCAGAAGTCTACTCAACAGTCACCATACACGGCAAGTGCGCCAAGTATAGTTATTAAGGACTCCTGCTAAGATTTCCCTGAATGACTAGTGATTGCGTAATTCGCTAACTTGGCGACGTGACATGTCTAGTTTACCGTGGTGACCTTTTATGATGGACATGCGTCGCCCTCTGGTGCACGGACAAGTGCTGTTCTGAGAGATCAGTTAATGTCTAACTGGGCTGCCAACTCCACTACGGCTAGTCTAAACATGTTTATCAACAATGTTGGTAACATGTCTGACTCCGCTGACTTGCTAGTGTACAACGTACAGTGCCACAAACACCAGCACGTTTTGCGTATGCATTATCAGCCTCGAGTTAGCTACGCTGTTAGTCTAAGATTCAAAGCGAGGCGACTGGTCAATAAACAATTCTACAGCATTCACATTGCAAGCCCTATCCTAAAAGTAGCACCCAATAAGATGGGGTTGAAATACTAAAATCCATAACAGTTGATTGTTCTGGGTGAGACAAAGAGGATCGATTGTCGACAAATGGACGGGTTGAACAAAGACAAATGGTTACCGATCGATAACTATTCAAACGTAGTTAACCCCACGTATTTTTAAAATCCAACCGATTAATAAAAGCGTGTATCGTTGCGATGTACAGAACACGTGGAAATTTATCTCATATCAAGAAGCTGACACCCAATAGACAACATAGCCACAGGTAGTCCAATCGGTCCAGTTTTAGTGTTTGTGGTCGGCCAAAGTTGAACAAACTGCGTTCCCTATCTTGACGGGCCCGAGGCTATGCAAACGTGACGGTGAAAATATTTTTCTCGCCGAAAAATAAAACAGAACACATTGCAAGGTTAACGCACGTGCTCAACTTTGTCCTCACAAGCCTCACTATAATATTTAAGTGAAAGATAGCACTTTGTCCGTCTCGAGTACCCTAATTAAAACTCGTTCAAATGGGTGTGCTGAAAGTTCAATGTAGTTCACGCCAAAATAGACAAGTCAGTATATGTGGGTTTTTATCACAATATCAAGCTTACTCCTGCATGTGAAAGAGAGGTCAGTTACCACCCTCGCACGTCCGTTATAACTCAAGCGGTTTCCTGGGAAGAATGACCGATTTTAGGCCTAAAAGAGTGCTGACGGAAATTAAGTAATATTTGAGTCAACACCGAAAAAGAGATGGAAAGCTTATCGAAACGTCTCTTCGCTCCTGTACCGTTATGAGTCAACGTTCATTTCCACATTCCTTCTCATTATTAACCGTCAAATTGCCCCTAGCACTGTTCTAAACCCATCTGCTTTCCTGTTACCCACAGACCAGTTTAACCCACTACGTAAACCAGTCCGCCACCTCTCCAGGCAGCGTTCGTCCACATGCTAAGTTCGGCCTGGAGACCTGCCCCGACCAGTTTACCTCTTCCCATGACAATAAAAGCAGTTCAGTGTGGCTCAAGTAACCATCACCTCACGCATCTGTGTCCGGTTCTGATTTTTTATAATGCGTCATGTCACACGAGCACAGGATTACGCGACCGCAAATGGATTTCCATTCAGCCTTAGCTCTTTTTAAGGCATGCATTTCTAAAAACTGACAGGTACAATTTCTTGCTCGTCAAACAAAAGTATGACAACGGAGATGGTTGGTGACGAGAAGACAACAACAGTGTTGAACACTGGTCACGTTCGAATAAAATGTTGTCTAGACAGATTATATGAATACGAAAGAAATGATCAGATATGAGTGGCGTTCGATTTGAATCAACCAAAACCCTGACTATCAGTTAGTAACACGAACCGCAGCAAGTACATAACGTAACTGACACCACGCGATAGTTTAAATAGGCAATCAAACTGTGAGCAAGTAAAATAACTGTCCGGTCAATACCTAAACTTTAGTAGTTTCATACCGGTCCATCAGAAGCGAGCACTAGTGGATACACTATTCACGCGCGCAAGACGAATCTGTACACAAGACAGTCTTGTGGAGGAATTAGAGTTGATCACGACTGTACTACAATCAAATGGTTACCCGAAAAGGTTCATAGAAAGGCACAGTAGGCCGAAACCGCCATCCGAACCGCTGGTTACAGTAGAAAAGAAGAAGGTTTATATAGAATTGCCTTTTAAAGGTGATTACAGTATGCAACAAACAACACAAAGACTGATTAATTCGATTAAACGAACACTCAACGCAGCCGAACTTCGTGTACTAGCTCGAACCCAGAAGCTACCTATGCCTTCAATCAAAGGAGATCAGCCTGTCGGTGCCATCTCACACTGTACCTATCAATTTACATGTAACTGCAAAGAAAGTTACATAGGCAGAACCGAGAGGTGTTTGATTTCCAGAATGAAGGAACATTTGCCTGAATGGGTGCAGAACTCAGTATTACCGAAGAACGGCAATGTTGTTGAAACACGCAAACAACCAGTGTCCGTAATCGCAAGACACATCCTAACCAGTGGTCACGTCATCGATCCGGCTTGTGCATTCAGAATCTTATTACGTCATCCCAGTTCAAGATTCTTGCGGTTTGCTGAGGCTGTCGCAATCAACCGACTGAAGCCGGCCCTGTGTGTTCAGAAACAATCGTTCGTGAATTTGACCCTACCTTGGACTTAGTGACCTTTTCTAATCCATCAATCAACTATCCATCCTACCCACCCCTAACTGTTCGATATAAAACACCGTTTCATGTTAGTGTAAATTTGGTACTGATGAGTCAATACGAAATGCTTGCATCTACCAGTTTTCGTGTTCTACCTGTTTTGTTCAAACTACTGAAGGGAATGAACTGTTTTAAATTGTATAATTTATTTCAGTTTCCACTTTTTCCATACCAGTCAATCGTTACTAGTAGTTACTTCCACTGACAGTGTATTGAGCAGCCGTCGACTGGGTCAGTAATTTGCTCGGACTGACAAGCACAGACAAACCGTGAAAAGTTTAGGCTGCGTGGATTACAAAAATCTGTCCGATGGAACTTAGCGACTGCTAACATGTCAGATGCAATGCGTCTCGTGGTGTTTATAGGGTACGTTGGAGCAGTATTTCAAGTCTTTCAAACGATCTGTGCTGTTTGTACAAATGTCTGGCTGCTATTGCAAAACATTTGCGCATCAACATACCAACTAGAACTACAAATATACCGTCATAATGTAAGCCAAACTCACGGAAGCAAATAACAATGTCTATGCAGTATGCTAAATGTTACCTCCTGAGCTGACACAAAAAATGGGATACCGGGAAGTCTTGAAAGACTCGACTGGGATAATTTGACTCGAGTGACTCCCAATACAACACATTCTTTGCGCGTCCTTTCAAAAACCTTCACCAAACCATTCAGTCAATTTGAAGGAAAAGTTCACAAAAGATTGAATAAATGGTGACCAACAGAAGTAAGGAAACTCGTTATATTTTAACGAAAACATCTATTCAACTTTCCCGAAGAAGCTTGATTATTTTAAAGTATAATAAGCATATAAGGAACCCGAAACCTTAGTGAAAATCAATTGCGCACAAAAAGAAAGCAGGATAACAAGAGTACAACTAGTATCATTTGCATGTGTGAAAAATAACGACATTACTGGGACTGACAATCAAGACGTATAACGGGGCGCTATAACAAGACTGCACTCGCAATCCAACGAGCGTTTACAAGATGAAAATCAATATTAACAATTAAAGTAACTTGTGACAAAATAAAAATTCTCAAAAGAAAACGGGCAAAAAAGGCAATGTTACTAGGGCATGGGGAAAAAAAAGGAAGTCAGAAGTGAAGAACAACTCAAAGAAAACATTAACAGTGCATTACGCTGATGTCAAATGACTGGTGAATCGGCGATGTGTCTAGTCATGGATGTCGGTAAGGCGCCCAGCAAGCAATGTAACAATCCGAATTTAGTAAGAAAGGTTGTCAAAACTCTTCCACATGACTGGCTGGAAACCGACCTTTAAATCCATTGAGTTCGCCAAGCCACCACTCATCGCTTTCTTTACGGAAAATGCTCACAATGTCACCTGAATCAGAAAAAAAAGAAGCAAGAGAAACTGATTCGCACGGTAGGTACAGCCCGATGGATCTCAAACGAGTACTCGCGAAGCCGCAAATAACTTCCACGGTTCATGTTCCGTAAGAATGGAAAAAGTAACACGCAAACAGCAGTCAACATGGCAACACAGCTTTGGTACAATCCTTTCAGTACAGATGTGCCTTCGAACGGATTGATAGATCGACCCAGTACTGTCGATATCGTCGATGTTCGGGTAGCCCATTGCAAAGTTTTATATCGATCGAATTTGACACCTGGAGCAAAACGCAACCTCGAATCAACTCAATGAACAGTGCCTGTATTTCAAGGATAGCACTTGCAAAACCGAATATTTTAACAAGACTCAGTGTGTAGTCTACATTAGAAAAGTTGGATGAAAAAATGTACGCAGTAGTGTGGCTCAATCTGGTCTTCATTCGCCATATTACCTAGGTTCAAACGAGAACAATGCTGACTCAAACCCTTAGCCAAACAGTCTGCGGTCATAAAGTTGATGAGATCGGTATCAACCAGTGTTACAAGGGCAATAATGTGAAAACTCGAATAAAAGATTTAAATAACTCACCGGAACACATAGTCAGTTCACCGTTAGCTCGTGCCGTATAACTCCTCTCAACTTTGGCCCATCCAATACAATGTAAACTTAGGGCCGACGGCCACCGGGACCCGTTTTGAATTTGATCTTTATAATTGACCTCTGAACAAGGTTCATCAGTCCGAACATGAGAAACGCCGGAAGTTGGTAAAGCACTGGACTCCAACAGGGATGATTGTTCACACTCTTGGGTTGGAAGTGAGATATCAAGAGAAGTGAGTTTGCGCGATCTGTTCGTCTGTGTTGTTCGAAATCGTGACCAGAACACTGATACCTGGAAAGATGCAACAGAGCGGAAAATAACAGGTACAACAAAACTCAACCATGCACAGAGGCAGAGAGTTAGTCGTTGTACCTAAACTGGTCACGCGTGTACGTATACATAAGCCTCGATGTGATTCTGTTTGAAAAACAACACATCGCGAGCATAAATATCATAAAACCTGCAGGCAAGCGAATGTGGATGAACTGGCATATTTAAAACTGATCACCAGCAACCCAGCCAGTTCAGAAACCAAATTCGACGCAACATGTGTATACTACGCGAAAAAAACAAACAATAAAATTACATATGTTGCAAACAATTTCAGTACATCAGGTCGTACACTCGCCAGTCTTTGTGTCTAACTAATGGGAATCAGTAAAAGTTAGAACATTGATGGTTTGCTTGTAGATAGTAGCTTGCAAAGAGATAGTGAAGAAAGTTGTAAGACTGATAACAACAAGGTCATCAGGCCAGTTGAATGCTCAAACAGCCACAACCAGCATTCCGTCGGTTCTCGAACGTGCCCAAGGTTGCACGGGTTAGTACGGCAAAATCGGAAATTAGTTGCTGTCACACAGGTCGTCCACTTACATATGTATTGTTGCTATAGCAATGCGGTAAGGATATCTCGACTAACATGCACTCCATATTCCAGGGAGATCTTTCTGAATAGCAATCGCGACATAAAGTATGTGGATGTGTTCAATAAATCCTAGGAGCCAGAATCTGCGTTATCAAGAGATTAACCAAGTAAGCCTTCCACGGTGGAATATAAAATTTAGATCTTGAGAGGACTTAGCCCTAAACCGAACAGCTTACAGGAATACAAACCAGACGGGCGTCCGAGAGTTCACAGAGCGACAGTTTCGCGAACGTTAATTCAAGCGAGCGATATACAAGTGAATTATGGGTACCGTAAGTCGCGGTGACATAGGTATATGGCGTTGCCATCAATGTAGTCGAGAATGTGCTGGCCACCTCAGAATGCAGTCATCAGTGTACCCATGGCAAACCATCAACGAAGAGACGACGAGTACACTGAGCACACAGAAGTTACGCCGATCACAACTACTTTTCGTTGTTTTCAAAATCACCCGTTCTTTTCAGAAACCTGTGGCCTCCTACCTTTCTCTTTTTCAGCTTAATCGGTGCGCTTTATGATGAATGTCTCGTTTGTTTTCAGGTTCAACATTAAGTTTCTGTTTTCCTTCTTCCTCATCCCATCTAGAATGTAATAATTTGTATTCCCACATCCAACTACTTCCTGCATTATCCATTCAATACGATTCTTCTCAGCTCAGGTACTACCATTTTAGTCCTTCTGTTTCTGGTTTATGAGAAATAAGCGTTTAATTTTCATGCCAGCCTACCAACCGGTCAATCAGTATGGGTTGGCTAGACCACAAAGGCCTCCACTCACACGCTTCTTGGTCTTAGTCCATCGGGTTTACACACAATATGGGATATGTGAGTGGAGCCACAAGTGGTGTGGCTCAACCTACCTGTGGTGAACGACATGCGTAGGCGTCCTTTAGCTTCAGTCATTGTGACAGATTAATCCGAATCGAACGCAGCTAATCTATAGGATGACATCTGGTCACTCTGGCAACTCTTTCCAATAGGGTTCCGAAAATGAATGGATTTCAAATAATTTTTCATAAATATAACCTGTTAGTTATAGACGAAAAGTTAACATTCTGTAACACATTGTGGGAAACCACTGGGTGGCAATATGGTTTCGTCACTGAGTGCATGCTTTGTTCAAATTGTCAAAAAATTGTTTTATGCATCTTGGGAGATGGATATTCGGCATTTTGTACAGTCATAATTTCAACAGGCAGAATATTTAATGGAATTATGGGTTCAAAGTAACCGCCAATTCTTGTGCAAAAATGTAGGGATTAGCAAGGCGTGCAAGCTAGAAGGTAACAGAAGAACCGTACTAAGAAAAGAATCAGAATAAAAACCATGATCGGAATCAAACAAAGGTATCAAAGCAAGAAACTTGTAGACTTTAAAATGCTGTCACACGATAGATTCAGTAAGAGAACAACAAGAAAAGTCTTTACAGTTAGACGGGTTTCTTATGCGTTTAGAAGTTTAAAATTTTAGGCTGGAAGTCTAGGAAAAATAGCTCAATACACCGAAAAGAGGAACACGCATGCATTCATCAAACGGAGAATAAGATTATACAGAGCTGGAAACAAATTCAGGCATGAAACTCAAATCTAACTCCTCCCCTTAGTAAAAACACTGGTAACAGGACGAGCTAAAGTCAGATTGTGTCTACATAGTTAACAGATTAAAACCTAGGAGGAGACTTGTTTTCGACACGTACGTTGCGACAATTGACAGAAAGCTGCAGATAATACGTTCCTTTGGGAAGGACAAGTAAAACAAACACAGATGGGTGTATTGAATGATAAAGAGCATGTGTTTCGGACCAACCTGCGAAACCACCAAGGTCATTCTGTAGAGAGAGGGAAAAGGAGAGCTCCGAATACTGGATGCTAAAAACATCATTTGCATACCTTAGCAAGGAGTACTCAGGAGTAAACATAAGGCTCACACAAAAAAAGAAAGAAACAACTGTACTTTGAAAAACACTCGAATTGGAAACGCGTGAAAGAGACGTTTGCCTATTTGAACGTATAAACTGGAAATGATTAAATATAAATAGTCACGAACATTACGAGAAACGGGTGAATAGTACATTCATCGAGAAGAAATAGGACCTCCTTGTTGATGAGGTTGCAAACATTGTGAAAATCGGAGAAAAAGAAACAGATTGCTTTGCGTTCACGATCCATGGATGACAATGCTGAATGGATACGGAAGGACATTGCGTCAACAATGGACATAGACTGACATGGATGAGTCTAGGAATGTTCGAAGAGAACCTCCACAAAAACGCTTAACGTCACTGATGTACATGCAATTGGTCGAAATGTGGACGTGCATTGTTTTGATACAGGTGCGATCTTGGTAGTTCTCTAACAGTCAGTAAATTTTACCTGATATACCCTGCAAGCATATCCGCAAAAAGGACCGGCCAAAATCGGCATCTGAGACCAAAAAACGTTCGTGCACGTCATCACCGGTGGATTGCACAACACTAGTTGTTTCCACTCACACACACCGTACCCCATGTAACCCCCACGGTACAAAACCAGAGAGTGAGCAATATGAGGTACTGTACGTTGGCCTTTACGTGACCGAATCGTAAGTGTAAGCACAGTTGGAAGCAACTTTGGAGTAGTTTATCATGATGCCCGAAGTTAAAGGATGTCCTCGGTATTTATAAAGTACTGGTCTCAACCGCTATATTTTCATTGCAGAAAACATAGTTCCCATTATTCCTGCTCAAATTGTCTCCGAATGGCAGAGAATTGAAGAGAGTAGACTGGTTGTCAATCGCATAGTTCGATGGCCAACTACCACAAGCCAGACATTTCGCGCTTATTCTTATCGCCAGAGTACCGGTACTACAATCTCTTCTCCAAGCTCCCCCCCTCCAAAAAAAACCACTCAAATATTCAGTGGTTTCGGCACGGACATATTAGACGGAGCATTCACCTGAGTCATCCAACGGATACTCTCTTCAGGACTGGCAGTGACTGTTCGAAGGAATTGATGAGTTGATTTTTCATCTGTAGCTGCCGGTCACTCAGTGGACTGTGGAAACTTCGAGTATGCAAGAACGGCCTTACCACACTCCGCACTATTTGACGAGTAACTGACTGTATGCCTGAATGCTTGTTATTGAACCAACACGTTGTTAAACTGACGTGCGGCACGAACCGTTAAGGAATTGACACCCCTCCACACATTAGCGTGCTCACCCGACCGTCTAATCCAACAAGCAATTACTTGAGTTCTCTGAATTTTCGTCAAAAACGGCGAACGATTTTGCGCAAACAGAATAAAAGTTAACATTCTTAACACCTGTTAAAATAACATACCTCGCCTTTTCAAATACATTAAGGTGAATTTAGTCGCAGATGATGAACTCAACAATAAACTGAGACTACTGATGGGTAGTAGGGAATTCTGATTTTCATTTAGACTGAACATCACCCACAATTGATCGCAGCTGTCGCATTCCCATAGACTTTCCAGTCGGCCCCTTTCGAACAGAAGCACTAGACTCGAGTTTCGCTCTGTGATTAGAGCTCGTCAGTAGTGCATATGATCGCCACTGCCGGGATGCACATGAACCACGGACACGCTGTTCATGAGGCAACCGTGTTTACCACTGCGCCATTGAGTATCGTGTGGGAATACGATTCTGGATTCACACACATCTGTGGAGAATAGAAGACTCTGGTTTTCCCTACGGTTTTCAATATATGGTCGACGTACACACACTTTAATCGGCGCTCGACGTGGATCAGTCCTTTG
>JTDE01003160.1:39981-59433 GCA_014338405.1 Paragonimus skrjabini miyazakii | reverse complement strand
AGACTCGAGTTTCGCTATCATTAGTGCTGGTCAGTAGTGTATATCCTGGCCACTGCCGGAACTTGAACCATGGCCACGCTGTTCATGAGGCAATCGTGTTTACCATTGCGCCATTGACCTCACATTAGGCACGACCGAATTATCATATGTGAACACTCAACCACTTTCGCTTGTGAGTAATGGTCAGATTGCCCGATCGCCTAGAGAGGAGACACAGTTACTGTCTGTCAACTCCAATCGACGACCCCTCGACTAGGACTTCTCTCCAAGTTGAAATCACAGAAATTATTGACTTGTGGCGCTGATATGCACTACTGACGAGCTCTAATGAGAGCGGAACTCGAGTCTAATGCTTCCTCTGTTCGAAAGGGGCCGACTGGAAAGTCTATGGGAATGCAACAGCTGCGATCAATTGTGAGTGATGTTCAATCTATATGAAACTGAGACTAATCGATAATTTTCAAATAATTTTGCCACCTGTTTTCTGGCTTACTTAACTGAGCTGTCCCAAGGGGATCCACAAACAGTGATTGTTGACATTAACAAAATGGCAAACGGTTGAATGTTGCGGGTTTATCGCGCTCTTTCGGAGGCTTAAGAAAACATGCCATTTGGTGTTGAAATAAATGTGTTTTGTGTTTTTGTATTTAATTACAGTTTTGCCAAAGTTTCCAAACAGTGATATTTTCTTTCGCCATGCTAATTTGTCTTATTTATCAAGTGGCTGTTTTTCTTATTATGAACTTTTGATGTAAATGTTCTAATATGCTTGGTTAAACAGTAGTTATCGACAAAAGCAATCTTGACCCAATCAGTAACAGTGTTACTGAATATCAGTTTCGCGATCCCAGTTGTTATTCAGACGTTTCAGTTACGAAGGCGTGTCTATACCAACATTCAATGTTAACTGACCCACTATAAAAGACTGGTAGTCAAGATCATTTGCTTCTCCAAGATGAGACGACCTAATGAAAATGGCCCGGACGGATGAACCTACACGATCCGACACATGCACTGAATACAGACGGACACGCCAAACTGTGAGCATCGGTTGTAACCACGTGAAGGACTTTCAGAACCAACTGTAAACGGATCAATATGGACGAATATAGTGTACGATGTAGTTGGCAAAAACCCAACGGTCTAGAGAATATCGGTGAAACCGGGTGTGTGAAGCGCGTCACAGTCGTCTCGGTACTTGCGACATGTGAACAAATCAATACAAACCGATCGCAAAGTTAGGCTAGAGAGTGGAGCAGTTTGTCAAGCTTTTTATAAAGTAACTTGATAAAGCGGAATGAAGAACAGAAAGAACCAAGCGATACGAGGTGCGCCGTCATGTTTTGACAGAGTGCGAGTGGGGGGTCGATCTGAATAAGTCTGTCCGATAAACAAACGTATAAATCAATTGCCTGTGACAAGACTGGGTAAGACACTTCAACCAGATTGGTAAACACAGCCAAATAACTGTATCGAATGCTAGTACCAGCGAGCACCGCAGAGGGATATTAATGTGCATAAAAGAATGGAGACAATCGAATCCACATTTCCAGCGTTGAGCCCAAATCATGGGTAATACGACCAGGATTGTCGTTGCTCTTGACAGTAGTTCACGAAGTTAAAATACTAACTGCATAAAGATGTAGGAAAATAAAATAACGGAGATTCGTGAAAAGTTGACAGTCGTGTGACAACGGGCTACCGATGCACGTTCATGTCTGGGAAAGTTTCCAATCAGCGCTATGGAAGTTCGTGCACATAACAATCGGGCAGGTGAGACCTCCTATATGCAAGAAGGGTAAAGGACGAAAATAGTAAAGCGTATATTCAGAGGTTTGTACAAGACAGAAATAGACTGAAGGTTTATGCATCCCTACCCTTATGTAAGCCGGGAAGTAAAATTTATTGAGCGGTCCACAGACGTGCAAGCAGTAACGAGGAAAGGAAATCGAATAAGGAAAATATTTCCAACACAGTAAAGTACAGTAATGATACTCCCGTAAACATACACTCACCCGGTGATATGTGGGAGTGTGTCAAAAAGATGGCCGCGGAGACTGTAGAGCTAGAGGACCCCCTTGTGTTCGTATACGTATACCCCAGCGTATGTGCTAACTGGTTAGGGTTTTGAAGATCACTAGCTCAGCTGTGATCAGAGGGTGCGTTCTGTAGTGAACAGATTCCAATCGAGAAGTTCGGTTCACTTGAGGGACAAGTTTAAGAGGAGTATCCAATGACAGTAGTTCCACGGTTAATGGGTGGAGGTATGCTGACAGGTGTGTGCGGAATTATGTGAGCTGTGATTTCGCATGCTCACAGATGCCTGTGGAACACTGGGAATTATATAAAAGCTACCGATCTTTTTGAGTCCGAGTTCAACTTCAGCCCCATGAATCTCTTGGCAGCCGGGTTCAGGAGGTAATGAATGAGTTGCTTGGATGTAACCAACAAGCTTGTAGGTTCGTTCTCTTATTGAGAGTGAGCAACAGAGTTGTGCACTGTAGAAAGACTTGAGGACAATATAGTTAACATCAAAAAACATTCGGTGTCACTTGTGCTTTCTTTATCATAGCTGTCCAATTCACAAACAAACATAAGTTGCCTGTCACTAGCGTTCACAGGATGTATTTGCAATTGGTGATGGCAAACGTGCAAGACCTTGCATATAGCAGCTTTGAATCGTAAGCGTTTATTAACGAACCATAAAACAACCGAACTAAAGCCGTCTATCAGTGCATCCGTACCCTGCGGACTTCACATACCTCGCTATATTTTTGTCATCGGCGTAGAGTAACACGGCTGACTAGCGAAAAGTTGTAAATTGACAATGGATAGCACAGGGCCCAGTGTGAATCTATGGGAAAGCGATAATTCATTGAAAACCAGCCTGATAATCACAGCTGACGACGTTACTTCTTCGAACCACATGAATTACGAAGCTGTAAATGTTGAGGAACTTCGAAGCACGGTGAAGCGGTCAATTATTTGAAGGCTTTGGGGAATCTTAAATAGACTACAACAATAAACAGTCGGCGGCTTCAGGACAAAAGTTACGATCAATGGATAAAATTGAGGCGCTTTAGCGAGCTTCTGTTGTACTCCATCGAGAAATTCAAGTTTAGCCACGTTAGCCATGAGGAGGGTACTGTGTAAGCCCACCATCACCTTGGAGACCACTGAAAGAAAAGCTACTGACCGACAGCTTTCAAGGTAAGCTTTGCACAAACATTTGATGATGAGAGTGATAATTACTATTTCCTAGGTTTCCGGCAGAAGATCAGTTGTTACACAACGACTGCAAAAAGCCGTCGTATTGTTTAGTTCGTTCTAAAATACCCACTGAAGTCATGAGAACGACAAAGATGGGAACAAGACTTGTTTTGTATGTTTGATCATAACCCCAGTTACTGTTTTAATCTGATGATCACACACAGAAAACCGGTCTTGTTCGGTACTCTAACATTCTCATGATTAAACAGTCTCGTTTCAACGCGATCGAAGATAACAAGTCAGGAGCAAGCTACTTCTGTCACGGAAGATCATTTACAGTAGCCTTCAGGTGTGATACTGGGAATAAAAAAGCAAAAGGTCGGTTATCTTATATAAGCCTAGATGAACAGATAAGCAAACCTTCGTTCTGCGTGCTTAAAGCGACAACAGTCTTTGTAATTGTGCCGGGGAATTCATCAGACACTTAAAGTTGGGAAGTACTGATCATATTCTTGTTGTACGCACCTGCGTCAGTGTAAAGCTGACTCTGGTTCACTCCCAGATTACGTGAAGCTTGCTAGTATCTGTGTCGATATCTTATTGGGGACAAAATAATATGTCCAAACAATGTTACAAAAGAGCGAAAAAAATCAGAAAAAATGAGAACAGGAATTCACAGCACTAATATCCACTTCAAAAAGGTGTCACCGGGGTGGCGCGAAATGAAAACAGACTACTGAAGGACTAAAAAGAAGGCGAATTCACATTTGCTACGTCCCAGTTTACAAGCGATCTCACATATCTGTAGTACACCTGTGCAGGTTCATAGGTTAAATTAGGTGTCTAAAATAATGTGCACAAAACGGCGCCACTATCAAGAAAAAATGTCTGTTTCAAAATGTCTTGGTTAAAGCTAACCAAAAAAGTGTACAAGGTGAATTACGATTCAACCAATCACGTGCAATTAAATTCGTTCCAGCTAACAAAGGCATGTTAAAAGGAGTCGAAAGTCTTTTAATACCATGCTTTAAAAGTTCCACATCACAATAAACAACAAACGGATCACTGGTACCACCGTTATATCAGGCAAAAAGTGTGTCAACGAATTTAGGTATGTGATTCACATCCATACCATGCATGTTGAATTGAATTCAGCGCGCCCATCATTCACCCAATACCTATACGTGCGATGGAATTCACCCTAGCCGTAATGACAGAGTCACACACTGGGAAGATATGCTGAGAACTTGAAACTTACACCAGAAGGTGAACATAACAATCAAATAGCCTTCCTAGGCGTTATCACTCGGCGCCTTGCCTATGGATCTGATGGACGTAAGACCTATAAGAAAGAGACATGGAATGTACAGTATACCTGTCTTAACAGCTTTGTACTTCGGGTGCAAAAGAGAAATATCACAAAGTGCCTGACTGACATAGCCATGAGGATGTACACAGAATACGAGTTCCGATTAACTGTTTTTCATACGTGTGAAATGACTATCCGGAGATATATAGACATGACAAAGTAACGTCGCGCAAAAAAAACAAGGTCTCCCATGCGGAAGAAAAACCGGTATCTATTTGGTTACTATTGAAAAGTGACAACCACTAGGAGACTCAATACTGTTGTTACTGGAACCCTCTATGCTACTCAATTACGTGTTTGTTTGAAATTTACTCAAGCCTTTTATCTACGGTCAGAGTGTCTGGTCCTGCTGCGTTTTTTTGTGTACTCTCAGTTGCCTGTTCTTGTGGAACTAGTTGTTTTGGACGCACAACTAGTCAATTATCTGAAAGTATTCGTCAGCAATATCTAACCTGGATCAATAATGGACTCATTGGGACAATTTTCAGCACAATTGTGGGACTTGCTGTCAATTCCAATCGTACAAACAACCCGACAGACTCGCTGAGTTCATGCCTTACGGTTACCATGACCCGCCAACCATATCAAACCCAACCAAACTAACGTATACAACTGTGTTATAATTGTGACGTAATCATATCGAAGCTTTTCCTCCATTCCTAGGTTGGCCTCAATTGAACTTGTTTCGTTTCGTTTCGCCTTGACAACACTGTTGTATATAAACGTTATGTATTTGGCTCGATGAATAACCAGAAACCCGTTTGTTCACTAAACCGTGTTTCTGAATTTACACTAACCAAAATCCCCCACTAATCGTCGTTAAAATCATTATCGCAAATGACGTGGAGAACGCGAGGGAAAAAAATGAAAACTCAGCTCGATGCAACACCACGGCGAGTAACTTGTCAATGATAAGGAAGCAGTAGAAAGCTCTGCTGAGTGAACCAAACGATGAGAGGAACAGTAATGTGCACGTCAAGTCAAAATGATGTACGACGAGAGTTAAAGTTGAGGAACTACCGTAAGTTGTTCATCATAACGATAATAAACCATATTTCTGATCCGTCAGCAATCAGTATGATGATATAATTTTATTTAACTGGCAACTCACATACCTAAGGCGTAAATGCAAAACAACTCGGATTCAACGGGTCATATCAATAGTGGAAAATGGCAAAGAAACTACTGAACACCGTGTATCTGGCTGTTTGGGGATCAAGATGCACCGTTAGCCAAACGCACACACAGCAGGCAGAATTACGACAAACAGTCGGCTTCACACCGTCCCTTATTGTATGCAATCAGCTCAATCACCATGCATCGTCCAGACTCGTATATTTTTTGACAGGCATCGTTTAACGTTGCGCAAAGCATACTTAACTTCCGGCAAGATAGTCACGAATGAAGCTGGTCAGACATGTGCTGTCACGGCAAAAATGAATGGAACGAGTCCACGTACTAGTAATCGGTTGGAAATGTGAACCACCTTGATGAAGTGGAAAGCTAGTAGCAGTTTTTGAAAAGAAAACCCAAAAATGGATCTACTAAATGGTACGATCTTCACAATCCCCGGTGAGCCAATGGCGGAGGTGAGTGAAAGAGACAACCGCCACTATCATTGGTCAGCTGGAATAACTGTTAACACTAAGATCACTTCATATGCTTTATCATATGATATATTATGACTAATATTTGAAAGGAAATACGAGATGGTCCAACGATGATGTAGGCAAGAAGACATTGTCAGTGTATTCAGAAAAACCATAAAGCTATCCAAGTAAACTCTTTGTTAAATAGCTTAGAGGGGAGAAGAAAACGCCTTTTTACATCAACAGTAAGTAGGCCCCTTGATATCATCCATCGTCTCAATAGGAATAATGAAGGCTTCAACAGTTCGAACATCCAATGCTTCGAGCCATCCGTTCATTACACATCGACAGCTTGTAACTCTATTTTCTCGCGGACAGCCTAGATGCTCCATTCAGCGCATCGTAATGTTGTGACCGCAAAAGATGCATGGCTTGCGAAGTCGTTTATTGCATGAAATCCCGTACAAGTTATGTGAAAACATAAGACAACAAACGCGTACACTTATTTACATGACCGACGTGTATCTACACAAACTAGGCAGTAGTGCATTGTCATTCGCCTTAGTGACACGTCCCCCATAGTGCGTATACACCGTTCCAATAGTCGCTTTTGGTCCATCGTCTTCCTGGCCTCGATACCTGCCCCTTTGTTCACGAATGTATGCATTATACTACTTACAAACGAAGATGCATGTAATACAGCAGTAATCATGACAGTGCATAAGTGACCTTGAGTGGTTAATTCGACCACGAGGATAAAAATGCCCTTGGTACAGTATGAAACAGTGCGCGTAGAGAAGTGCACCATTGGAGAGGGAAAACACTGTGATCGTAAAAACTACCTGATAGCAAGCAAAAGGCAGAGCAAGTACCGGCCGATTGTCATGTTGCAATCAGGTGCTTTTGTTAACAGTGAATGCTGTAAAAATATTGTAAAAATGAGTTAAATATCATTCTGACTGACAAAAAAATGGATTAATGTCATCAATGCTACCGTGCGGTCCTAGATGAATAAGTTGAGTACTTTGAACACTACCAAACTAGTGGGCTATGATCATGAACCTATCGGACGCAAGTTGACCGTGCAACGTCGTTCAATGCGATAAAAGAAAGACGTAGTGTGTCAACTGTCAACACAACACTATGAAAATGGTGAGGTGCAAAATCTTGGGTAGAACGAATGTAGATAGCCAAGGTCCAGATCACCCGATTAGTTTCAAAAAGTCGGTAGCTAACGAACATGATTATTCTGCAAAAACACCATAGGTATGAAAATCTACCACAAAAAAAAACATTAAAAAATAAGGCATGTTAAAGTAGGTGGATTACACATAACAGATAAATATAGAGAAGCGGGGAGTAAACAAGTGCATATTCACACCAATTATTATGTACTTGAAAAGACAAGGTAGTAGTGATATGTTGTACTACTAGCTTGTCTTTTCAAGTTCACTTCGAGAAAAGCTTGTTTCAATTATTATGTAGTTAACACCACAACAATTCGATGGGTTACTCTAACCACTTTTGCGCTCGGAACATCAGCTATTGAGTTTGGATCAAGATGGCTCGTGAAAAAGGCCAGAAATTTCGGGCCCCGACTGCGTAATACCATTCTGAATGAGCTGAGCGGACCGACTTGGTGACCTGTTGTCATGAAGAATCTGACAATCGATGAGTTGGACTCTGAAACGGCGGGATCAGCAGCTTTAGAGTGTTGTACCATCGGTTTATTAAACAATTCGGAAGGTGATCTATCATCCGCTAGAAAAGTTACCGATCCGTACAGATTGCAGTTTCATTGAACCGTTGATGTATTATATACCCTCATCGAGATCGCAAAAAGTGATAGTGTGAAACTGAAGGTTTGCGTATGCTGAGATGTGACTGTAAATATTGTCCACCTTTACTTATGCTAAATAATGTGTACGAACTCGAGGGTCAGTTTGAGCTCTAGAGCACAATAAGAATTTTTAAAAACTACACTCGGGCGTACTTAACCCACTCTTGAAATAATGAATCCGATTGGCTAATGTGGTGAATAAAAAATATATGCTAAGCACTGAACGCCACTCGTTTAAAAACAATTTAAAAACACTTCGGATAGTCCTACTTAACAGGAAGCCTTTGTATAGGTTTATCAGTATGGAATATTATCGGTTAAATTAACAGCTGAACTCTGACTTCACATTACAAATGAGGAGATCAACAAGCCCGATTGGTTGGCACAATTACCAATGAGTAGTACTCACGCTGTCTTGTCAGCTTTAGTCAACAGTCCATTTATTGGTTCTGGGTCGCGTTAAATCTATTGAGTTATGCCTTCCAATACTGAATGCTGACATTCAACGAACGTGCACACCAACAATAAAAGTGTTTAATAATCTTAGATGTAAGCTGTTATATGCTATACTAGATCACACGTGCGTTGAATATGCGGCGAATACCAAAATCAAATCAAAAGGAGTGTAACCACGAAACGGTGGAAAATTAGTGCCGCAAAGAGAAGAAAAAACTAAGCACGTAAACGGTTGACAGCTACGAGACTGGCTAAGCCAACAAATGAATTGTGATCGAAGTTAGCTACTTACTTTGGACGTTTTCGAAATAAAGTGTTTGGGAAACAACCTCAAAATTTATTCGAACGGTACAACAGAAAAGAGTGCACACATGAGAAAGCTTTTTTTAAATAAATAAAAATGATACCTTTAGGGTTCGTACAAATATGAATGAAAAGGTTTCTGCAAGTGTTTTTAACGTTGGTACTGGTTTACGGGTTCAGCCAAACCCGAGATTAATGCGAAAGCAAAGTAACACATGGGTTATTGTTTTTAGAGTACCATATCCACTTAAGGCCACTTCATGCGGACTAGCTGAACACTTTATATGGTGGAATTATAAACATCATCCAAACGTTGTTGATGGTCAACTGCTTGTTTTTAAATTGCCCCCATATACACCTGAATATATCTTACTGCACAGTGGCTAAGAGCAGTAGGTGCATATTCGTGTTCACCTCTACAGCTCTGCCTGAATTATTTCTCAAGAAAAATGCCTTTATAGACCTATATCTATGGAATGTTCCTCAATACACTGAACAACGATTTGAATTTTTTCCACCTTCTAGCACACTAGTCAGTTGATCTGGACAACCCCTTGAAGCAACTGCCCATGTCTTTCGTGATCTTGAATCACGTTAACTTTTTCAAAAATAACATACTCTTTCTCCTCCCTACCTGTTTCAGCCTATCTTCTTCAGGTTAGCCGTACGATACTTATCTCATAGTTATCACACTCTGGCGACATTGTATAACAATCTTTTAATCATATTACGTTCTCATGCACTTCCAACTACTGAAGGGTGGTCTGTGATGAGTTCTTGGGTAGTAAGAAGTAATTCCTTTATGGAAGGGTCCTAGGACGCAACAGTGACTTTCTGACGACCGACAGAAAAACCGCCAATTCGGAAGAATTGGCGGTAATGTAAAGAAAGATATCACCGCGGTCATTGGTTTTACTTTAAATATATTCAATATATTGAATGGAGATAGTACTGCAACCTGGAAGAGTCACAGACCTCATAGAAACCAACGACGTTGAAGAACCTTTCAGATTGCCTGTTGCAGTTGTTTTGTTCTTGCAGATTGAGTTGGCCAACGATGCAGATAAATCCTTATTCCAATGATGGTTTTTCAAGTAGCTTTGTGATAATATCGACAAAAAATTTCTAAATATTAGGTCCCACGTAGAATACGACTTTCTACGTTATCCAGTACTTAGATTACATTATCTGCAACAAAATCGCACCGCTCCCCCACAAGTTTTCGTTGCACAAATCATTCACGGACTCAGAAACCCGGGAGATGTCCGCAAATTTCTAACTTCTTTTCACGGAAGTTGCAAAATGACATTTTGAAAGGTATTCGCGGCCAAACGTAACAGAAGTTTGTCACTCTTGTAAATCGTCTAAAGAATTCTTACTGTCTTTACAACAGAGATGGAGATGCTCAGCCTTAGTACAGGGAAAAGGTCGCCGGGGTTACCTGACACTTCACTGAATTATCGTGGGCAAACAAAATCAGCGCAATGTTGGCAAAGTCATAGCAAGGTTGTAAAGCGCGCGTGAAAGCATTCGATCAGAAAGAACGGCAGGAAAGTTGAAGTTGGCATTTCCGTGTTGGGTTGCTGACGTGGCCAACTCTAAGCAGTAGTAACACTGAATCCCGCCTTTCGCAGTAACCTCCGGAACTAGATGTTACTGTTTGCAGTCCGTGTCTTTTCCCGATGAACATTGCAGTTAGATTTCCATACTTCCGCAGAATTATAAAAACTTCATGAAAATGCAGCAACCTATACGACAGAAACGTCTAAAGCAATGGATAATAAGAGAAACCAGAGATAATGACAATTTTCAAATATATGAATCAGTACAGCCATTCGGGCTTTTGATCATCGCATGTAAGTGGATCGCAGGCTGACAAGAACGAATTCAATTTTCGATCACTCTTGGGTCCGAAAGGTGGGCGACTAGTGTTCCAAGGACAACATAGTGCCCGATCATACGCACAAGTATCGTAAACGAGACGGTTTAACCAGAAGACCGTCAAGATACAAGGATAATAGCAGAAAAAATAGTGGCGCCCGGCACAGCAGGATGGATACTATGTGGCCTCTCTGAGAAGACCTGGTCAGCAATGTACGGTCATTACACCGAAAATCCTCACCTATCACGACTGAATGTGAGCAATCGCATTCGAACTTTTCAGATTAAGCTGACGGAAATAGCACACAACAACTTAGTTGACAATCTGTTAATGGTAGACCGACGGTAGGGGACATATAATCAATGGTATGCACAGGTGTTTCTCATTTTTGTGACCAGAGGTTAAACGCTTAAACAAATGTCAATCGGCCTGTAAATATTGTGCGACTGTATGAGATCGCCGACAAGTTTGTGGAAGTTGGAAATGAACCATACAGATCTAATTATTCTGTGCTACAACGAAGTTCTGAGCTTTCACTGTGAAGATAACAAGTAGCTAGCATTCAAACTGTGTGGCAGCAATACACGTTCCATTAGTTAACCGAGATTGAAAAACGAACATTAGACACGTCCTCAACTGACTTAAATTTGTCAAAGGGTCTGTTCTCAACGTTACTAATCAACATATATAGACTAACTATAACCACAAGAAATTTTAGAAACACCAGATTTATTGTAAATACTTACAACGCATGAACAGCGAAGTATCGCCTTTACAAAACAATTGGTTTCTTGTATGATCGCAAAACACGGGATCCTCTCTGTTTGTTCTCCGCTGGTATAAAATACAGTGCCAGTTTTATTATGACGTCAGAACGCTAGACCCTTTTTTCGTTTTTACTGTTTTGTGTTAAAACTTGAAATAAGGGTGAATTGTTTGTTTTGCGGTGGCGTTTACACATTTTTTTTTACAGAATTGAGTGTAAAATCCTTCCAGCCAATAGGAAGATTCAAAGCCACCTCTATTGCAGGATTTGTCTTTTATCTTCATGGCTGTGCGGTAGTTAGGCATCAGTGAGAACCACTGATACATTGCTGTCTATGGTGATGATCATGACGAAGCTTTCAAAATTCCTGCATCGGGTAAATTTCCCTAAGCAGTCACCGTTTAGCAAACAGATGCGAATAGGCAGCTGAAAATTAGTAGCATTCAACAATATCGCCCTCACGTATGTTTTCGGTACAACAAAACCTCGTTACGGCTTTTCTTACTAGACGAATGCGTATACTGACTCCGACACAAAGTTGGAAAGAGAGCAACAGAGTTCCTTTTCTTTGCTTTATATTTTATGAGAAGTTGACAACCCAACATATTCCAATAGAAGGAGCTTTCAAAATGACCCAGAAGTTTTGTTTTTACTTCTACCGAGACTCCTTTGCAGTTCAAGCGTAGTGTCTTCAGCAGCATTGCCCGCCGCGTGCACGGTACGCCTGCTAAGATCGGACTAGTGGGAAAATGATCAATGTTTATCGAATAATACATCCATTGGGCGCCACACCGAGTCTATTGGCAAGGGTCGAACGTTTCGCATGCCCCGCCTTGTGCTCCTATATACGGCAGCATACGCCCATATGTTGCCTCACTAAGCATCAACATCCAAACTTTTACCCCCATACCTGTTCAACGTAAACATAATTAGTCGTGTGCTGCTTTTCGATGGCATTGGTTGTTGACCACTCGTGAAGAAAAAGTTAAAAATGTAAACAGTTCCACAAGTTGCAGTGAATCTATCGGAAGTATTCCACAGTTCAATGAACCGATGATTGTGCCTTCGTCTGTTGCAGCTGACCTTATCATCGAAACGCAAGTGGTTTTTGAGTGCACGGAACTGGTTTGTAAGCACAGCGTGTCGGAACGCCAGAAGTTTAAACCGCTCGTTCTGAGGTAGCCAACAGAATGGTCTCTTCCAAATGGTTCTCGAACAAGCTGCAAACCGTTAGACGCTTATATTTTTTATAGACAGCAATAAATCAGTGGTTCACACCGATGCGTAACTGCCACACAACCACGAAGGGAAAAAGCCTATATATAGAGAGAGAAGAAAAAAGAAGGGGAGGGAAAAGGGGACCTAACCACTAAAAATAACTACGTCTATATTCAAACATACAACATCAGGGCGTCTACATCTTGCAAACAAACAACCGAGCTGTAAGTGAAAGTAAGGCGTCATCAGCAAGACAGCTTCTTTACGGCTTATAGTTCTTGCGGAAACCGTGAATCGAGAGTATTCGGAATTATGTTTGATAGTTCGGAGTACTGTATTCACAAAAACGAGAATAATTGAGTGAATATACTTCCTTTTAGACCAGGAACACCAAGAGATGCAGCGTCTGCGGGTGTTCAGTCACTGCATAAATTGTTTCCTCTCACTGACAACTTTTGACAATCCACAACTGTGACGGGAACAGCAAGCCAATAAGGTAAACATACCGCCTCGGCTTAATGTCTGCTGACCTTGACCATCGCTTTTAAGATTCGGTTCTCATAAAAGTGACCGTATTGGTGCTTTTTGCCGCCTTAGTATGCTTTAACCGGATTTCAGAATGAACCAATGAAGTGGTTGTACACAAACAATCGCATGAACTCCCTTTAATCAGTCACTACACAGTCACCTTGATGTCTAAGCATCTACTAATCCAGAGTGTGCGAAACAAACTGTCACTCTGAAATACGATCTTATTTGACATCACAACGTTTGTTCATTACAGCAGCAATCTGTTATGCATGACTTTTTGATTGTTCTACAGGATAAACACAAGCAGCCCTCTCCAACATCAGTTTAATTTGCGCAGTTTTACCCAAAGTTGGAGGAGTAGTAGAAATTATACACAGAGGGATGGTCCAGAAAAAGAAAAGTTGCAGAAAAATTTTAGAACAAAAAGTAACATGGTGCGAAGCGAAAAAATGGTCAACAGTGACCAGTTTATCGTTTTAGTGTTAAGGTTCAATTGGAAAGATATAGTGAATACGTTAGAATAGAGTCGTTAACATAGTCGTTACAGTTAGTTACTTACCTAATCGTATGTCTGTCAACGAGAATAGTGAGAAGCCTTCGAGCATGAGAGTTGTTGAGATATTGCAATAGTTAGCTGCGATCAACTGTGAGTGATGTTCAACTTATATCAACAAAATCCTCTACTACTTACCAGTAGTTGGATAATTGTTTATTTGCCAAAGTTGTCCCCAAAGGAAAAACTAAATGTAAACAGTGTTTTGTGCGAGAATAGACGGAGAAATTGGAACCCTTAATTTTAGGATGAGAGGAATTGACAGGCCATACAAAGAAATGCCTACAGCTAATCTAGAGACGAATGTATGAACTAAGCACTTGGCAGCGATTGGGCAAGACTCGCAAGTTGCAATTAGTGGTAACAACTATTTACAACGAGTAAAGGTGAGAACTTGACACAAGTGACAACAAAACGTTTCCAGTTTCACGTTACACTGTGTGCTTCCATGTGACACAAAGAGTTACATACGGGCTGAATACTATGAGACAGAAATAGCCGACGTAAACTAAGCTGAAACACGCATAGTCAACGACTTGCATACCAACACCGTCGACTAACAGTCACGTTACATCTAACTAGTGGAATGCGTTGGATGAGGCATCAACAGTAAAAGCAAACTGGAGCCTATGAGACATTAAAAAAGTGTACCAACCGACCTTCAAAAGGTTTAAAAACCCAAACAAAACATCACGCTAACTGGAGTGTGCCGTCTAAAGAAAAGAAAGTGGAAGGGCAATAGGATCAAACTTACAGAACGAGAATTCTTAGCCTTTGTTTTTGATAAAATAGTTGCAGACGGGGGACTAGAAGATGACATCTCATTTTTGGCCACACTATTATTAACATGTGGAAGTTCTGCTGAGTCTTCAGTTCTGGAGGTAGTGATGCTATCCTGGGCACAAGTTGAAAGCTGAGAACTGTCGAGCAGGCAATGATTAGCATCAGTCTTGGGGACGCGATGCACCGACAAATCATCCAAAGGTTGAGTGGATCTAAGCAGCTTTACTTCGAATAGATTCGAACCGAATCCATTTCGATCATGGTGTGTTACATCGATTGGTTTGATAGAACGGGATGTGGTCGAGTTTTTGTGGGTAACCGGATACAGTGAAGGAGCATCACGTCCATTTGAAGGTGAACTTGCTTCAAAACCCACACCAACAGGTCTGGGAAAGGAAGAGCTTGTCCTATAGGACGAAACCGGGAAAGTGTCCGGTTGCGCATCGATAAACATTATACGACTTTCGGAAGCACTGCTTTCATCTTGTAAGTCATTGACAGAAGGATCAATTTGGTCGATTTCTCGTTTATTCTTCTCTTCCAAATCCAGTTGCATCAGACGTTCCAACTCCCAGTCAAATAAATCGTCGTTCAAATCTTCGTTAGCTGCTTCCTCTTTTGGAAATGGTGGCCATTCTAAACCAAAAATAAAACAGAAACAATTGGAATGAGATTGTGTACGATTCTCCGGTTACCGCTAAAGCAAACCAGTCGGAATATGGACTGGAATCAACGGGTAGCACGAGCGTAGATTCAACTAACCTCTATAATCGATGAGCAGCATCCAACTTTGGAAGTAACACACCGCTAATCAGATAAATGAGTAAGTAAGTAAATAAGTCTGCAGATAAACGATGATGCGAGATAGGACAAATGAGCTAAATCGCCAATACTTTTGTGCACGGACATATATGAGAGGATGCACGAAACTGGAAAAACAGCTTAATTGAATGGTGATCAAGATATTCAGCGCACGCAACTGTCTTCGTTGTAATGTGCGTTTGAATAGTAGATGATAGTTTATGTTGCAAATCAATTCTTGATGCCAGCAGCCATTAGGACATAACATGGGCACCACAGCCACGTCAGTAACGACACCGAGCACAATTCGTAACAGATAAGTCTTTGGCATCAGCCGGTAAAACTCACTTCTAAACAAAGATTTTGTAGAAAAGACAAATGTTATAAGGTTCGCCATGCCTAATCAGAGATGGTGGTAACGGCTGGACCACATGGGGAGAATGGAAGACGACCAGTGAGTGCACAAACGCCTCCACGCTTGAATGAAGATTTACCTTACATCATCAGGTTGTCCACAAACGTTACACAAAAACCGCTGCTAGCATCATTACTGCCGCCGGAGAAAATGTGACTGCAAATCAAAACCAGTAGAAATACATTATAAAGGCAGGCGCGTTCAAAAGCAGACAAAAGAAGGACTCGATGGTGGACGCGGAACAGTGGGTCCACACGACAGTAAACAGATAAGAACAAAGCAGTCTAAACCGGATTATGTGGCCGGAAAGGTAAAAAGTGAGCATCGGGTAACCTAAGGACCTCGAGTTCACAAGATAGCAAGGCCATTCCTTGGTGATAAGTGAGAAGTTGCTGGATCCTGTAGAATTAATTGGTTTAGGATCACTGCGGTGCCGTGTGTACGACGCCACACAAACAGAAAACTAACAAACTCAGTTTTAGACGAAATATCCAAATTTACAGAAAATGTTCCGACAAGATGAAGCAAATAACTAGGGAGATTATGCAGTCGCTGGGATGCAATTTGCCTAAATCGACTATGTACAACAATGGTTAAGAAAGACGGTCAAATCAAATGTGTAGTTCAACAACCCAACGGAAAGCCATATTCACCAGCACGGATAATCCAACATCTGCAATTTTCGATACTTGTTCAAACTGATTGTCAAGTTTAGACAACCTACCTGTGGCTAATTTACACAGAGGAACGCCTTCTGTCAATTACCGTCAGAAAACACTATGTTAATTATGACTAGCATATAAAACCCTGGGAAGTGTTTTTCAAAAAAGTTCAACAGGAATATATTCTCTCATGAATAACTATAGTGAATACGTAAGTAGCGGTTACACCCTTGTATTTCGTACGGAGAAAAATCGATTTCGTCCAGGGATCACTAACCATCAAGTTCAGTACAATGAATACCTATCAATATGGTCAGAATGCGCTATTGTGTTTGAAATATATGCAGTTCGAAGAACGATAGTACACGGGTCCCATTCAACAGAGGTTACTAACGGACCTTACAGGATAAGTAAACGAGGGAGACCTCAACATACACACATTGCTCAGCTTTTCAGTGAACCGCTTCTTGATTGTGATGTCGTAGTTCCATGCAACAAAGCTTGATTTTTGTTGAAGAACTACGGTGAAAGATGCGATAAAAATAGTTCAACAGTTGCATCCAGTTTCGGGCGAATGGATCACTTAGTTTGCTACAAGACTGAATCGTGTTTTTAACGATTTATTCAGCTTTGTATACACATGTGCGTTGACGGATAATTTACAGCGCTGAGAACCAATGATTACCGAGAATGAGAGAAAAGCAGTGTCTTAATGAAAAGACAAGGCTGGTGAATCAAAGAGCGTCGCAGTTACACTCATATATTGCAGGTCCAATACAACTTACAATATAATCTAAGAATTTTCAACTAACAGATTCAGACTTTTCAGTTATCTACAACCAACTGTTAATTTATATGTTCCAAGATATACCGTGAACAAGGGCTAACAAGAAATCCTACGCTAAGAACGAGCAAACATGAGATCGTGACCTAAAACAGATGATACGCTGGTAAACTCCCTTTTACTGGCAATTAAAAATAACTGACACTGCTGCAATTCTGTGTATTGTGTAGCGAGTGCTGCTGAAAAATCTGAGAAATCATTGAGCGTATAAGCAGTGCGAACTGTCCACATGTGACAGTGAGGAACTAACAGCTTAATGAACGTCTCTCAACTGACAACTTCTCCCCTGATTGGTGAACAGCTAGACGAACAGGATCAAAACAAATTAAATCCGACAAAGCAAGGTGGGTTATTTCCAGTTACTCGTAAACAATGTGCAGAAACGTTGGCTGGCTCTCTATGGAATTATCTGTTTATTATTATCCACCTGTTGAGGAACTGTTAACAGTACATTAAGACGATGGAAGGATATGTTCAAATTTCCATCGGTAAATCAGTGGTGCTGAGAGTTTTGAAAAAGTATCTATCAGCGTATGATCACCTATAAGGACCTCACAAGTCCCCACCGGTTCGCTTGTGCCATGATCCCCAAACGACGAAATGGCTTGTTAAGCTAAACGAATTCCGTCAACGCTGGATAGGAAATAAAAAGTAATTCGTTTCTGTTGAATAATACAAGAACGTTTTGAACTGTATCAAAAGAGAAACTGTATTCTGCCTTTCTAGCATGTATGACACGCAATCATCCCTGGAAAGCTTATAACGCTAATATATTCTAGTAGGTCATTACGTGCATAATTCATCAGCACAACAATTGCCGAACTAGTTGCACTGGTGTCCACACTGCTTTTTTAATTTAATTGTCTCACATAAATACTTTAAAGACATCGTTTCTGCTGAAGCATGTTTGGGGGTAGAATATCTAGAGGTTTTTCTTCTCTTCTTCGGTTTGCAGGGTGATCATTCAGAACTGGTAAGCTGGTCTAACGGATAACACGTTCAACCACGGTGAGACTTCGCTTTCTCACCATAAAGAAAATAACTGGCGACAATTGTCTGATGACTGGTCGGAAACAGATACCTTTCTAGATCCCAGGAACAAGCTACGAATCGACATGGTTACTATCCAAGAACAAGGATATTATAGAAACTGGAGTACTCGCTGTTCATACCTTACGCCTTACGTGGTTTTAAAATGAATATGCTCTAATCCCTAGTTTTGTAAATAAGCGCGTACTCCCCCAGTTGTCGAACTGCCTTCCAATAAGCTGTTCTAGCCCATCAAACGAACTTTTCCCGGAATCCCAGAAACACTAACCTATCCTTTGTAGTACTTTTCATCTCCATATCAACAATGCTGTTTGTTATCAGTTAAGTCTGCAAACCAACTGCTTCGAGAATGTTGCCTGATATCAGATTGGTCTTTTTTAAAACTATATCTGTAGTTTTAATTAGGCCAAATCTGTATACACCGGTGCACTGTTTAACATTCTTTCGTTAGCGCACACCTAAAAGGATTTCTGATCAATCTCACATTTTTTGTAAATGAATTAACCAGACCATTGTATTTTTGCCGCAGAACATTCCAATATGTAAGTAGTGAACATATGTCCCCTGAAGTGTATGAGGCAACCGACTCGATTGATTGACAAATGGAGTCCATACAAGCTGAACGCGTTAAAGTAAAGTTGCCAACTAACTGAATGAAGGCCTAGCTTTGATGTAATAATCAGATAAACACACATAAATCAAACAATATGAGAAAGTTTCAAGTGCATGACCGGTATATAAAACATATTAAACCTATTTAAACAGAATCACGACAGTGATAACATTAGTTATCAGTCATATTCCTCCGTTATGTCAAAAACTAGCGATGTCGATGCCAGTGAATCCAGTTAACTAGTGTAAGGAACCTGAAAGATCCAAATTACAAAAGGTAATGAACCCGACTAAAATCGTCTTTCGAATGCTGAAGAGCGTATCGACAACATCACTCAAATACGGATAGCGCATAACTGGAGGGGCATGTATTATCACAGAATAAGTCAACTGTACATTGTTCGATTGTCTTGAAACCACCTGAACGTGACAGCCTAGTTGTGCGACTTCAAATGCCGAGCTCGATCATCATCATCATCATCATCATCACAACAGCCATGAGCCTGACCAAAGGTACTGTGGCTCGGGCCGCCGCTCACCTCAACAGTGACGTGGAATATCCTAGAAG
>JTDE01003160.1:27019-38131 GCA_014338405.1 Paragonimus skrjabini miyazakii | reverse complement strand
GACGCTTGTTCATAAGGTTTATCGACGTGACAGAAATCCAATGCTGTCGCAACTGAACAGCTCGATGGTAAAATTACAGGAAAAAAGAATTACTGATGCGGGTCTACAAACGTAAAATGTTTTTTTTTAAAAAAGATACTGACGATACCTTTGAGGACATGCTGGATTCAGTATTGTGAGAAGACTTGTATGACTTAGTTTAATGATCTAAAGATAGTCCTACTAACAAAACCGGTTGGAAACGAGGAACTAAGACAGGTTGCAACTTCAAATGCACATTGGAATCACACTGGCGAATTTCGCTACTGTGCCGCGTTGTTGTCATCAGATATACGGAACGGTTTCTAAGCAACGGATAAGTAAGACAATTACGTGTCTTAAATACGAAGTAGTATAAAAACATTGCTGAGCACCAAAGACTGTAGTGTGACGCGAAGAACACTGACATAGTTAGGTGGTACTTTATAAAATAAACAATCAGGAAGGCATTCATAAACTCAGTCAAACGTTCACTGAATAACCTTACCCATAACTCCTCTAATTCTATTGAAACAAAACGTAGAACTCTGTTTGCCTCATTGAGTGATCCACTACGTACCACCAGCACGATGTCAACAAACCGACTATAAAGGGTGAAATATCGTACGAAGTTCTTAAACAGTATGACGACAGTGTGCAAAGTACAGTAGTGCAAATCTTTTGGCAACGAAACACCGTTTACACAAACACCCCAAAGTGACAAACGCAATCCTGGCTTTCTGGATAATGCAATCGCATCAGTAACAAACAAGCCTGCGGTTGTATAACTTTAACCATATGATAACAGTATAACCATCATAATTTTACGCAAAAATAAACGCAGTATATACGCATGAAACATAATGCGAAATTAGATATACTTATGCATGTACAAACAATCTAAAGCCTTTTACACTGGGCAAACGAAAAAGAGAACGATAGGGTTATTGTACAAATACCCACCCATCGGTCTAGTCAAGTAGCTCAATGTGTCCTCCTCGTTCAGATCTGGCAAAGGAATCCAGCGCATGCACGAGGATGAATGCGAAAATTTTCTATTAGTCATGCTGGAATTAGACCAAGGCAGATTTTGAAACCCAGTTTTTTCCAGCGCCTCAGCGTAGACATGTTGCGGAGCGTGTTGAAACAAGCGGCACATCAGACTGTAGATAGTTTTTTGACGGCAATGAGTCAGATAGGTCAAACGTACACGCGAAACGAACAGACGACGGCGAGCTTCGATGTACGTCTGCACGTCAGCATACGCGGGTTCATGCGCGTAGACTTGAACCAAATTGATGAGACCTGTAAGTCAGGCGTGGCAGAATTAACCGCTAAGGAGGAAGAAAACGTTCTGGAATAACGCCTCCTTCAAAACAAATATTACCACACTAACTGAAAATATGGTCCATCTGTCCGACTAAAGTCAACCCCTGTTTCCACATTTAAAGGGGTCGTAGATGAACAAATGATCATCATTTATGGGTCAACACGTTTGTTCGAACAAGCCATTCGAAAAGAATACAACGCAAACAATGACAAGAAAAACAGATGAGCATGAAGGCAAGTCGGTTACCATCAGAGTGATCAGAAACGAACTGAATAACATATTTGAAGGTAAAATACAAATAACAGCACCTACAGCAAATCCACCTAAAATTCAATGTATGTTGTAAACAACAGCACATGATAATGAGTAGTCTAATGTTGCAATCCAAATCTCATCACCTGACAAGCACATCACTTCGGCAAGCCACGGAAATTTTATTAGCGTGCAGAATGTTAGTACTCATACACAGTGCAGCAGCACTAGACGCATGAGTAAGAGGAAGACTGAAGAAAGTTGAGCGACCAACCTCGCTTTGTTCGTCTTTCTTTGGTAACATCCATCCGCAACAAGTCCAAATGGCGGAACAGACAATGCCTTGTCAAATGCTCTCCAATAAAAGTGCAGACGAACGTTTCTTTTGGTTTCTGACTAGTTCGGTCAGACCGTTCTGGTGGAAGCGTTAAAATGTAGGAAATAAACGAAAGAAAATATGTAGCAATGATCGGGTCACAATGTCAAGATAGTCTGAAATGTGACAACGGAATAATCTAGTAAAAATGACTGGAATATTAAGAGAGAGAAAACTAGCAAGGATAGCCTGAAAACTAAGGGCAGAGCAATGAACATGGAGATTACGGGCCTATTTGCAGTGATTCGTCATTCAGTCGAATAGAACAATATGAAGTATCATTTACTAAAAGGATACAATTAATTCCCTCGTGGTGGTGTGAAACATTCCAGACTGAACAGCACCCACGTACGATCACAAATTTTGCATCCCGAATAAACCTTTCGGCTCGCCCACTTCGTAAGGAAGCACTAGACCCGAGTTTCGCTTTAATTAGAGCTCCTCAGTCGCGCATTTCTTCGTTCGGGCCGAAGTTTGCATCCCGGTCGTCGTATTGAGATCAGCATGTTAACCACACTGTCAGTAGCCTCACAACAGGCACGACCTATCAATCATATCTGAAAGCTCAATCACAACTTTGTGTGACCGTCTGATCATTTTGAAGGGAGGGTAAACGGAGACGTTCTGTTCACTTCAACAGATAACTTCGCGCCCAGAAACTCCTCAGAAGTTTGAACGAAACAACCGGAACACGATGCAAGTATTTCGCAATGACTCATCAGTACTAACGTTACGACAACAGAGTAGGTTTTTTTAGCGATGTTCAAACAGCGGGCTAGGATGGATAATTAAGTCGAGTTCATGAACAACTGATTCTGAACACACAGCTGGCTTGAATCGGTTGATTGCGACCGCTTCAGCAAAGGTTTCCTCGAAATTAGCAACGTAATATGATTCACTTTGACCAAATCACAAACTTAACCAATCATTTCGTGCGGAGCGACATTTATAAGCAGTGACAACGTTTAAAGAGCACATAAGTTTGAAAGCGAAAGTGTTTTTGTATAAGTCACTCATCAATTCAAAAGAGCTCTTAACGTGCGTGAAATTATTGTTTTACAGGGATGTGTTATCATAAAGCAATACCTGCAATCATTAAAAGAACTTAAGTCGAACAAGGCTGTAATAATTAAGACGGCTCTGCAGTCGGCAAAGATGCGCATATGAAGATGTTATCAACATTGGACGACCAAACGGAATTTCGGCGAAATAGAAGACCGCATAGGGTGACATCTGCAACTGCATTCAGAGATGCGGATTAATGATGGGGTAACGTACAGATCAATGAAACTTTACGGCCTGTCGAAGAGGTACAAGTATGGGGTACCGCTTAGGCCAGCATTGGAAATGACAAACCTCCTTACATTGCACGCTGGATAGCAGCTATCCGAACTCCATTGAAACAAGAATTCTAGACACATTGCATCAGAGGCTCTTCTAAATTGATCAGTGTCTTCGACAAAATAAATCTCGCTAATGAACCGATGTCCTCTGCAAACGTCCAATCACCATTCAGAAATGTCTCGCTGTACAAAATGTTGCCATTCCAGATCGATATACTGAAGGAACATTTGCTTTTCTGCAGTGAGTATATAAGCTCTCGTTCTCACGAGCAGTCCAATCATCAGGTAGACGGAATAGTTACGGGAAGTTGAATAAGGTCTCATTTTAGCAGACTTTTTCATGTTACAAGTTGAGAAAGATATAGCTATGGAGACAGCAAGCTTGTTATATTACAAGTCTTAAGTCGGCGACATTAGTATCCAGTTAAACTAAGCAAGTGATGGATAACCCGGTGCAACGCCTAAATAATGGCTACCTTAATCTAAAGGTTATATGTAAAGTTGAGACCCATAATTGTTTACTGATTCCAGACATACTTATAAGTCGCTGAGAAGACAGCCCAATTAGAACTGCACAAGAAATCCATGTGGTCTTGTCAATATTCAAACTTCGCAGCATCACACTGGTTCAATGTAAACTAACACTAGTGAATGCACGGGCAAGATGAACTTGCACTCAGAATAGTGTTTCGGAAGAAGTAAACTTGAAAGCATCTGTAGTAGGACCAAATGGCTACTCTTAAAAGATTCATAGAATAGCACAGTAAACAAAAGGTACCACCTGGAAAGATGACGGTCGAAGAAAGAAAGGGTGATTATACCATGCATTAAACAACGATTGAGAGATTCAAGTAAACGACCAATTAATGCGACTGAACTTCGTGTAACCGTTCGAATTCGTAAGCTACCAGTGACTTCAGTCACTTAGGAAACACTAACAAAGTACGACGAATTAACAGGAATCCTCAAGAATACAATAATTTGTCATATCATTTTTCGGGACCCTGAGGAAATGATGAATTACGTCAGACAGCGAGGTGACCATGTAGCAAACTAACTGGAAATCTCCGAATATCCTCATTTTTAAGTTCACTTAGTGGTTATATGGTGACAAAGAAATAGGTCTGCTAACGGTATACTCTAACAGCGCAGTTGGTTTGTGATATCAGTAGTCCACAGAGCAAAGAACGTGATCATTCGCTTCAAATTCATGTAGGTATTTTGCCCAGGCAGACATCTTTTCAACCGCTTCATCCACAGAATACTGGAAACCGGAGAAACAACTTCTCAAAACGGGTATCTAAACGGATCGATTAGTTATTAACAATACCGCATTTGGTTTGGACGGGTGCTAAGGTGATTGGTTGTGAACGTGACTTTGTCCTTCACCACTTAACCTGCCCAGAAACAGTATGATTTCCAGCAGAACATAATGTTGCTCACAACCGTGAGAGACAGAGATGGAGCTTTCTGGCTGTCTAGAATTAACTAAAAACCAGCATTAATGCACTTGTGTTGTATCCAAGCCAAACAATGCAAAACGTCGCTTTACTATCCTAGCATACCTATGACAAGCTTAATTGAAGGACCTATATTGGGGTAAAAACATGTAAACCAGACTACGGATAGGACGTAAACGTCTTACAGCGGAGGCTAGAGTTCACTGAACGAAGTGTGACACGCAATCGAGACATCAAACAGTTTATAGAGCGTATAATCACTAACATAATTCAAGTAAAATGAAACTGCACATTGTCTCCATCGGTTGATGTGTGCTTGTGATATACTGTGTTATGTTCGAAAAAAACGTGGCTATGTTTTGTTTTCCTACAGGGTTATTTTTTTAAGATTTCGTTAGTCAGCGACTTTCTCCGCCCGCTTTGTTGAAGACATTGTGTCGTAAGCTAATTCTTTCTTAATTGTTCAACACAAATCCAAACGTGCGTTATTCGTATCTTACAACTTGATTCCTTCGAACGCCATAAACCGACATCAAAATTAATCAACACGAGCCACTGCGATGGTGGTGCAACATCACAGGTATGAAACAAACCTCGGAAGAAATTGACATTATTCCTTTCATTGATAGCGCAACTGGCAATCGACATATTGACAGTATCCTGTTTGAATGGAATCAAGAATTCACCGGGCACATCGGGCAGCCTTTGTTGAGAACACCCAACGTATGGGTTCACAAAAAACGGTGGGTGCGAATGATTGTCCGTTTGCGATAAGACACCAGCAATTGAGCTCAGGTGTGCTCGCTTACGGAACTCCTCAATATCCACAAATGAATCGGCTGACCTGGCTGCCTCCTGTGAAATTCAAATAACTAAAAATCTGTCACCTTTATAGAACAAATACTAGTGAGAAAGGTAGCCAAAACATAGAATCAACTTCGTGCTTTGTAGTTGGTTTCATTCAAAAACAGCCAGAAGACAAAACTAAAACACGTGACACAGGTTCCGAATCAAGTTATTTCAGTAAACGTTTAAATTCATTTGAGTCACCGAGTCAATATTTTGTGCTTACGCTTCCTTGTGTAAACACCATCAACACCAAGTGGTAACAGACATGAATCAAAATAGCAGAATTATACCGGACCAGTTACAACCATTCATATTGGGCATTCCAAGTAGGTAAGAGAAGAAACCGATCCATTGTGCTCGGGAGAGGCACGGCAGAAAATTCCTATCGCAAGTGTGTTGCTTCAAAAGTGTAGAACGAAAAGTCAGAATGATCCACAGTTCCTCAAGTAAATGAAGCAACGAGAGAAAAAGAAAGCGTTTTGACTGAATTCTCTTTAAACAAGACTGGTGGCATTCCTCTTCTTCTTTAGAAGAGAAAAGAAAAATCTGACAAGAGAAGATCGGGGAGAGTGGCTGATAAAAGTATTCCAAATGAAATCGAGCAGGGAAAGCAGAAAGTTAAGTCAGTTTTCTGCACCTGGCCGCATAGACGCCTAAGCCGTCCGAAATAACGGTTGGGTAGCTCGAGGGTAATACTTTCGACAGGTAAACAAAGAATTATAAACAAGAAAACAACCTTTCCTTAAGAAAAGAAATCAGGTGCTATTTATGAGCCCCAGTAAGACCAAAAACGAAATCTGACGTTTCGTTTCGAAGTGACCAAATCGAAAGCTTAGCTGAATACGAAATCTGTGATTAAACGCGAATTATAGTAAATGAGGAAAAACAATGGAAGCGTGAGATTGATCATCATAAATTGCTGAACTAGACATGATAAAACAGAATACGAATAACGGATGAAACAATGGGCAAGAGATGCATACAGTTGCAGGCTTTTGTATCGAATACTCTTTGCCATCATATGTGGGATGAATATAGCCAAGCTGTCTAAATTTAGACAGAAGCAGAAAGATAATCACGGTTCGAACCCACAGACGTGTAGTGAACAGTCGACGTCTTTAGAAATGTACTATCACGAGTTCAGTGGACAGATGTGATAGTGTCATCCAACAAACCCTCAATATCGTATTCCCATACACACAGTTGTACAATACCGCCTAAACACAACTACCCCCAGCGTAACGCAGCACGAGCATAGCAGCATGAACTAAAAGTGGAAATGTAGAATCGCCCAGACAGCGGATAAAAAACCCCATTTTATCGGTTTCTCATACAAGACAGAAGTGTCTAGCAAGAATAACAGCCACTGAACGTTGACTGCAGTTGACAATGGTAACCCTGCGTCACGAGCCATCTCACAGTCTAATATCTGACCAACAATACCACCATATCTCAAGCTTTTCTGGGTTTTCTTCATTTTCAACACATTACCTCATTTGGTGTTGGAAAGCAGGTTACTTTGGAAAAACCACAAGGCGACTATCGGAAAGGATTTGAGAACTCCTCTCGAAATGGCAATGAAACGGTTTGGAAGAGTCCATTTTCATCGGTTGCCACCTGAAAGACAATGGTCATCAAATATAACAGCTCGCCAGCGCAAGTCCTGGGCCGTTAAAGTACCACTGTCATCAACGGCAGAAATTATTGCTAACGAACACTACGATGCACGTCTACATATGCAAAAATAGTTCATTCAAACGTTCCAATGACCCTGGTCGACCATTCTTAAGAAATGTCTCATCTCAGCTTTACTGTTTTAACTAAGATTTCCGCTTTGTAGTCGGTTCTGTAATACATACCTGATAGTACGCATGGTAATATTACCGTCCACAAAACGTATGTTGTAACTCTTTCAACTACTTCTTATTGAAACTTACTTCCAAGAAGTGCCTGTTACCAGACAAACGCTCGTTAGTATCAAGTGGTTTACACTTGCGCGAGTGTCTCCTTATGATTTCTGTGGGAAGATGAGGAGAACTGAAAGAGTCGAAAGACCCAATGCTGGTGAAACAACTTAACGGGTACGTGAAGTTCGGTGTTAGGACCGCGGGATAAAAAACGCTTTTATACAATTTCCAAACGAGTGCACTAATAATAAAGAATCTCAAAGGAATCTCACAGTTGGGTCTCATCTAAAATCTCATAGGACTTGATAGAATGTTTCGCGTCCGAGTAACATACAGATCATTGCCGAGTTCCTTCAACGCCACGCTAGAAACCTAAGAGATGCTTGGTTGGCAAAAATCGATGGGTTAACTCGCTGTCAGTCTCAATGTTTAGTCGCTGTCGAATCGCCTTAAGAAATGGACATGAGGCTATTTCGGAAATATTTGCAATTGGAGGTATAAAAGCGAGTGAAAAGGAAGAGAAGTAAGTTGATTTGCGAAAGTTCTGTTTGAAAGCCCATACGAACAGGGTGGAGAATTACACACGAGCACTTGTGAATACATGCTATGTATGCTGTGGATGGCAAGATAAAGAACTGCAGCCGACTGAAGCAAGAACATTTGGAGGCAACAAGGAAAAAACTATCCAAAATAGTCTGGGAGGCAAACAGAGTTCATTGACGCATACACCTTCGAGAGCATCCGACCGATAGGAACCGTCATTCCTCTCCTCCATAATGCTCACGAAGAAAGTGCCCTCAAGACCGATGCTCGTCATGTACAAATTGCCGTATCATGATTCAGCACAGCGGCTAGTGGAGACATTGGAACAAATCAAATCAGAGTCTATTCCATTCAGTTGACAAGACACTGTTGACGTCGTCAGAACGGTTGATTCAGTGAATACCAGGAATCGTACTTGGTGTACCTCACTATTCATGAGTGTGCCATTAGGAGGAACGATTGGTTATCTCCGGAATCACATTGTAAACAGTCAATTCACCGTCAATATCTTCACGGATAAATTAAAAAATCGTCACATGGCACTGCAAACGTCCAATTTTACTTCAGAGGAGAGCTCTATAGACAAACTGAGAGCGTAGTAATGGGTTTATCACTAAGAACACTTCGCAGATACATTAATGGCCTAACCAGAGGCAAATAAACTGCGCCATCTCATCGACAACGATTATCTCTATAGTCGCCATGTTTAAAAGCGATAGCGATGACACCCTGATTCTATTAGTTGATATCAGCCGTGCGCATCCCAACAGAAAGTTCACCCTCGAAGTAGGGAATAACACAGACCGTTTTCTAGACGTTACAGTACTTCGCAGAAGGTATGGATTAGTTGACAAATCAATTTATAGGAACCATAGGAGAAATAGTCTGACTTATACACGCATTTTTTCAGCTTCATTCCGCTGAACCAAGAACGGAACTTGGCTTGTTGGTTAACAAGCAGAGCGCAAAAGATTTGAAAGCTGGATACTTTACAAAACGAAATTCAGCACTTTCGAGACGCGCTGAACCCAACGACGTCCGGATAGAAACATGCAGCCAAAAGTGAAGCGTCAAATCGTTCAGATAGCGGACAAAAAGCTTGTTCTTATTACTCCATCACAGAAGTGAGAGCACCACCCACAGAATTTCCACTGTAGTTAAGAGTGCCTAACCTGTTGCATCGGTTGTCTGGTGTCACATCCGAAAGGAAGCTTCCCGCGGATTTCAATATCATTTTGTGTTTATTTTCATCTGTTGTTGTTGTTAAGCCGATCAATTAGGGAAAACCATAAGAAGATTATCAGGAAGGATTCGTGAACCACACTAAGAAGGGTTCCGCAACAATTCCAGAAAGTTCACTTTTAGGGCGACTAGTTCCCAGTTGATTGACAATGGCCACCAAACGAAGCTTGATGAAGCTTTCCGAATTATCTATAAGCTGTCATAATGTAACTACAACCAGTGTGTGCACAAAAACAAGCTCGTACAAGCCCTCCACTTCACTTCATTTGACCAATGCTACAAAGCCACTTGAAACCCCAGCAAACAAGAATCACCTGATACTAACGAGCGTGTCTCCTAACAGGCACATGTGACACCATCCAACATTCAGCAAAACTTCCACTCTTCTTCGGTAGTGCGACGCGCCTCATGTCTATGATTTTTTTACAACCTCGTTCTATTTTTCATATACAATGCGCACACACCCTTTGTAATCTTTAAAAAAAATGACCGAAACCAGCTGTTCGCATGGCCGACTTCCCGTAAAACTTGTAAAGGTTAGAAGATACGAAATTCACTTCATGTGTGCACTGCTGAGCTTGAAAGGACTGAAAAAATAGCCGAATAGCCAAATGCAAACAGAATCATCCAAATCTACCTACTGCAACATCTGCAGCCGACGTCTGCATAACTGGGATTGCATCAGCCAAAAGACGTTGATAAACCGTCAGCCCCTTGGCCATCGCGTTCAAACGTTGTCGCTCCATCACTCGCAAATCGCTTAAACACTGTGGGAAGGGGAAGTAGACAGAAATTCGCGCAATCAGAATAGTTGGGAGAACGTCAGTTAGAAATCAAGCAATAAAAACGGTTCAGAGCGGAACAGTCCTTTGTTACGTTCACCCATCTTCAGAATAGAAAATGTTCAGAATTAACTCCGCATAGTTTGTGCGTCTGATTAGAAAAGACGCATAGTATTCATTAAGTGGGTAATCGAAATATTGCATCTGTTAACAAGACGCCCACTAAAGGCCGCAGTACCAAGCGGAGTGCAGAGAATTTTGAGTAATGCCCAAAAAGAGGCCTAATGGAATTCGACACCTTTTCCTCCGATTAATTTGTTGGAGTCCACAAGACATAGTGATGTAAATGAGAAGCCAAGTCTAAATGACATTTCTAACACCTTGGATAAGGTTTTTATACCGGCCAGAAGGAGCACGTGTTAAGTAAAAGCCAACGGTATCAGTAACCATCATCATCATCATAACAGCCATGAGCCTGACCATCAGCAATATTACAGGCTGATGAGATAGTGCTACCCAAGTATGTGAAACTGTCCACATTCTCAAGCGGATTACCTGCAATGAAAAAAGTAGGAGTTGAAGTGCCCCAGTCTTGAAGTAACACTTTTCACTTTGTAGGTGCAAAGCGCATTCCACACAAACCAGCTCGGTCGCCCAACCTGTCCAGCATGTTCTGTATGTTTACGGCAGAGGGGCTAAGTAAGACAATGTCGTCCGCATACTCCAGATCGGTCAATCTAGCGCCAGGACGATACTCAACATCAAGCCCATTGTATTCCCGAAGCGTACCCTCCAGAATGTCGTCCATGACAAAGTTGAACAGGAAGGGGGAAATCGGACACCCCTGACGAACACCACTAGAAGTGATGAACGCCCGAGACAGTTGTCCATAAACTCTCACCCTGCTTGCAAAGTGAGCATACAATGATCTCTATCGATTCGCGTATTTCTCTGGTACTCCCTTGTGGGGAAGACAGCTTCAGAGAACGTTACGAACAACTGAGTCGAGA
>JTDE01003160.1:2037-23492 GCA_014338405.1 Paragonimus skrjabini miyazakii | reverse complement strand
AGATGGCATCGTCGACGAACGGGACCACTACCACCACCACACGTCTACTATGAGACAGACGAACGTTGACATATGGTGCCTGTATCAGGATGAGTGTGCCGTTGCGATGAACACATCAAACCATCGCCTCAGGGCTCCGTAGTGTTCTGCAATTATTAAATTATCGCGGATTTTCCGCAGCCCTATAGTATTTTTGTAACTCAGTTTTGGATTAGATATAGCCTCATCAATAAAAGTACCCCAAGGTCTGAAGTGTTCTGTCTACCGCGTACAGAATTGTGAAACGTGATCCACGTCAGTAACCCAATGTTTCTGCATCTTAAATCGTCTGTTTCAGTGGAAAGTGTACATTTTCTGTTTTGTGCACACAGGATAGTGAAGTAAAACATCCATGTGTTAGACATGGTACGCCTTAGATCAATTTCACAATGCTTTCCAGAATGCTGTAGGCTATGATCATGACCGTTGCAGGTAGTCGTCTATGAGTTGGTTTTCTGTAGCGTACAATATCGATGTTTTAGAAAACCTCCTTAGAACCGCCCGGGAAATTTTCCGATCTCTGTGCTCTTCGGTGAACACGCTCACTGCCCTCATGAAATTGCAGTTGTTCTCGAAGTGATAAACAATCAAGTTTGAGCGATGTGCTATTGACAAGTGAGGAGCCGCGATACTTCTAGGATGGATCGATTCCATGGCTTGGTCATACCAGCAATGCCGAAATAACGGCTTTCATTTAGAAACGAAGGTTGTCCAGCAACACCACAATCAACGCGAGTTCAAACAATGATTCTACCGATAATGAAGTGAAGGTTCATAAGCAAACAAGGAAACAATAAACGAGCGACGGGTTGCCAACTGACCCAGATTCACGGTGACCAATTCATCGAAGTACCGCTTTCCCTTAAGGACCATTCACAGGGGAAGCAAAACGCAACTGTTTGTTAGAAGCTTCTTATTACGCAAGAAAAAGCAGTCTTTTGCAGACATCTTTATTTCTCAACTTCAAACAAACTGGTTTCTACCAGAGCACAGAGAAAAACTCGAAAAGAATGCAATACACACTGACACACCGATTGTAGACATTTGACAGGATCATCGCTGCTTGCGATTGCCTTAATCAGGCTTATTTACTCAACATCAGCTTCTTTTTGACCACATTGATTGAGGTGGTCGCCTCTGAGCACATGATTCAAAATGAAAAAATGAAATTAATACCTCACCCTTTCCCGATTAGACAATGGCTGAAGTGATACAGACAACAACAGTGCTCAGTTTTGTATGTTACTGTAGATTTCATCTCGTTCACACAAGTGTAACCGACTGTGAATTGACCCGGTCCAGTGGAATGTCTCTCGATTTCATTAATGATATGCGATGAGTCGCCTGCACTGTTGCCGTTTGGGCGACTTGGGCATCCCGAGTTTGTCTGCAACTATTCCAATCTCGCGCAAACTTCGAGTGGAGAGACTTCTTTCCATTCAATGTCCAGTTCTGCGGAATGTGGTCAAAGGTAATTCGTTTAGCCCTATCTTGAGGGAAATGAAGATCTCAGTACGCGTTCACGGTGTAGTGGTGACGAACAAGGAGGAAGCCCATGCGGTGTGGATGGATAAACTCTACTATTCGCTTGATGGCCGTGGTCTTCAGGAAGTGTCACGCTCTCCACTCTCTAATCGTTGGTTGTTTAACCCAGATCGCATCTTCCCCAGAATCTTTATTCGTGCCATCCAGCTCAGATGTAGTCTGTTGCGGACTAAAGTCCGAAATTCACGAGGTGGCCGAAGTGACCACCCAGTTCTCTGCCGTGGCAACTGCTGTCAACCGGAAAGCGTTGTTCATATTCTACAATCATGCTGGATCACCCATGACGTGTGTTGTACCCGACACAACCGTGTGGCCAAAGACCTGGCGAAATGACTGCACAAGTTGGGCTATACAGTCTTCAAGGAGTTACGAGTACCAACGGCGAGCCCGATGTGATCGTGGTCCGTGACGGCGCTGCTGTGGTGCTTGACGTCAGTATAGTGGATGATTGCCGAAGCCAATTTGCCTGGACAGACAAGATTGCGAAGTACGGGACCGACTCTCATAATGCCGCTATTCAGTCAGTCCTCCATACTTTGGGCCGTGATGTGAATTCTGTTTTTCATTCACCTGTGATCATCTCTTTTCCTGGCACTATACTTCCTCATCGAGTAACGCTATTCTTCGACTGGGGCTGCCCTCCTACACAGTCGCGGATTTATGTCTACTGACTGTTCTAATTTCCCTAAAAATCTACGACACATTTATGCAGGGAACTTGGCGTTCACCTCTCTGACAGTTGTCTCACTATGAAGGACATTTTCCTGTCCCGATGCGTGAGCCTTGATTATGATAGCACTTCTCTGCCCTGAAGAGCTTTTGATTTTGTGAGACTGACCGGCTACCTATTTTTTTAAATTATTTTTCATGTATTTTTTTCCAAAAAAAAATTCTAAACCCGTTTGTTATATACGGCACAAATAACTTTTCATTTGATGACTGGTCCATTAACGCTTGCTACTCTTGTGAGAGGACTTGTCAACTGTTCAATGTTGCTAACTACACGGCGTCTCACATTCGACAGACCGCTTGTTTTCACATCCGACTTTTTTTCAATCTCTGTTGCTTAATTTCGGCGTCATCGTTTGTTCTTCAAAATAATCGATATAGTAGTAGTAGTAGTGGTACATGTGAATGATTCACTTCTAACCAATAGTCACCAAGATAGTAAACAACGATTGTCGTACTCAACCCCAAAGTATCGAATGATCTTTAGTGATGAGGTGACCCTTACAGAGAGGTGTCCAACCTACTCCACTGGCAAACATTTCGATAATGGCAAAAGTGATCGTCATAACGAGTTAGTCTTTGACCAAGGGAAGCTAATATAAGTGGACAATAATTGGTGAATATTATGAATAGCCGTCCCAACTCACGGGTTTCCTTTTTTTGGTCAACTCTTCAACCAGTTTCACCCAGGGTTGAACCAGACCCTCGAGTATGGTTGAAGCACATTGCTTGTGGACGCTGGCCTCCGTTTCCAGGGAATTCGCGATTCGTAACCACGCTGCATGCACCGTTCTAACAAGTGAGAAGGGGTGGTGAAACAATAAACCGAAACACACAATAATCGTGTTGGCTACTAAGGTTTGTTGAGAAGAGTGCTCAAGATATCAGCAGACTAATATGCGAAATAGCAATCAGTTAGATGTGAGATATATCGCTTAAACTCGGTGTATCTCCGTGCACAAGTGGGTAACGGAACCTACAGTGAAATCTAGTAACTTATGGAAAATCTGAGCAAGTGCGAACCTGCAGCCAAGCAACGTGTTACCAACACCGAAGTTGAATCATGATTTCAACAGAGCAAAAACAGGCTCCATAAAGTCCGTTTGTTCTGCGATGTTTACGAAGAAATTGTTTCGTCAAAATCTAGGAAGACAAATGGACCTAGCAGTATGTTAGGAGGCAAATTCACCAAAACAATCTGGTCAGGACATTGGTGACGGCTGATGAAATCAGTCATCATTGCAAACCGGTCAGGCCTTCGGAGACGGCTGACGAAATCAGACATCAACAAAGCACTGAGGGGCACGTCAGACCAACTAGCAGGAGACGTGAAAGTGGGCGTGGGTGTCGCGACAGGAGTATACGTTCAAGTGAGCGTGGGCGTCGCGACAGAAGGATACGTGCAAGTGAGCGTTGAAGTGGGGCTTCTCCCACATTTGTTGAGATTACTGCTTCATACGTCTCATCATAAAACGTGTGGCAAGTCTGCAGCTAGAATTCTATCAGACAATTCACTTTCTGAGTTCCGAACTTTCTAAACGCATTTCTACATATCCAACCAGAACAAGATGTAAGTACTTATGAGCACACGATCTGGCCCTTCTTCCGCCAGTCTGAACTTATCTCAAATGCTGTGAAAACTCGCTTTCCGTAAGCCAGAATTAATTAAGACACAAAGTGGACAAGTCTCCAAGAGATACTGATTGTGGTTATAGAACTCACCAGGAGTATTAACATTAGCAGTAGTAGTACCAGTAGTAGTAATAGTAGTAGCAAGAGAATGACGACCACGTTCTACTTCCGATTGTAATTTATGCAAAAAGCATCCCGTGGCAATCGCACAAAACAGTGATTACAGGGAAAAGGAGAATATCACTTAAATAGCTCAAACCTTATCGAAGTACGCGATGCAGTTTAAGTGTGACAAACAAACAGATACACACTCTGACACGCTATAGCCTGAATGAGTTTACAAGAATCGGCCATGGTCTGCTGGACTGATCTCTGGTAAAGTGGTCTGATTTACATTTCTAAGTCAACTTTGGTATTGGTCGTCGTACCTGAATGTTAAGATGAGCAAATCTTAACCGTAAGTCTCAAATGTGGAGATGAATTTGGAAAACAGTGCTGAGTTAGACGCCAGTCAATCAGTCAGACTTCCTGGAGCGCTTCTCGAAGGTAATGGAAGTTCTCTTTTCCTCAAGTTCATTTTTAACCTATAAATACGGCATTGTTGTAGGGTCATTTTCACGAAACGAATAAATTCGCCTTTTAAGTTTCTTTGTTTCTTGGCTGAGAAGGCTTTTGATTTTTGGTTATTGAAAATGATGAGCGTTTTACCGACGGTGTGATTCTTTCGTTGTGAAGGGCTGATTTAGTGTTACGGTTTCTTTTGCAGTTATAACACCTAATCAAATCATCCACATACCAGCGCACCAGGTTAGACTCGTAAAATGTATCAAGACAAAGCTTTAGCCACCAAATTAATAATGCTTGCTGCCAAGAATAACGAAAATTGATCAGCATTGGATTTCTTTTCGTCGCCTAGGCGACTACAAATGTCCTGTAGTTTTTATCTCGAACAGGAATGAATGTTGTCGTGTCAATTCAGCCTTTTCATATTTAAATTCGACCTAAGAATATCTAATATTATACAAAAATAAATAAATTAAATAAAATTCTAAAAACAACTGCTCGCTTGAAGTGCTCCTGACTGACAGATAACGCGATATGACGTCACATAAGAGCGCTTCTTATGACAAAATAACCGGAAAACGGATACACCGGGAATCCAAATTAGCATACGAAAACGCCATCGTGCTATATGCAAGTGAACTCACTCGTCAGATGTAGCGCCAAGCACCTCTCGTAGTCGTGAACTCAACCGCACAAGCCCACAAGCATAGTCCGATTGTAACTCACTTCTGAAAAATCAACGGTACGAACTGTCAGGTGTTGCAACAGAAATGGGTTGCCGGTGCAGTTAAATTTCACAAATCTGTTATTTTCCCCAAAAATGATTTATTTTTCGAGATATCATCGAAAAATTAATTGTGATTTTGAATTTTGCTTTTTCGCGCCACAACGTGTGATTGACGCCATTTGAATTTTTGACTGTGTAAGTTGTGTGCATGACTCACTTGGCCTCTGGCTCATGCTTGTCGGTTTTTGTTAACACTCCGGATTGCCGTCGGACCCTCGTCCTTCAGGGCAACGCTGTTCCTTAATGCCTTTACCCCGTTGCACGTTACAGTGCCAAAACTCAATTTTGGCGTACGTTTCTCCGCCGTCTGTCCATCCAATGTTTAATGCACCAATTCAGGTGGGATTCTTCAAGGCCGTTCAAAAACAATATATACGCATAGGCTGATCTGCTATGAGAGCGAATACAATCTCGGCTAAAGGTGATGGTCTTCTGTGTTATTCTGGGGTTTCCGGGCACTGCTAAGCTCTGTGCTATGTTCCGTGATTTGTACTGTCGTGCGCTAGACATGTCTGACTATCGTTGATCAGCGGGTCATAACAAAACCTAAACTGTGTCTCTGTAGCCAGAACTAGTGTAAATTGCGACCACGCAGCCAATGAGCCAGGCCTAGCTTAAAGTGTTACGGCTATAAAAAGAGATCGTAGACTGCGATGGATGGAAGTTCTCAGAGACCGTCGGGTTACTCAAACAATTCGCTGTATAGCAGCACCTCACTGGTCTAGTTGCCTACAGTTAACCAGTCTTGACTTTTTGCACCGTGTTCCCTTTGCACTCGTTGCCCCGCTGCGATGATACAACACAGTGCACGTAGTCACACCGGTCCGTTTACTACCACACACAGGTCACAAATATTGTGTAGACGAAACTCGGTAAGCTCAAACGTCAGACTTAAACGTAACACAAGGCAGTAGAGAACGTCAGACAAATGCAACACAGGCGTGACAGAAAATGGCTCACTTCTCCTGGAAAATTTGAGCCAGTGTACGCGTCAAGGTAGTGGCTTGTTTGTGGTGTTCAAATTGTTTGTCATAGCCCAAACGATTCTGAAAGAAGAAACCGAAAATTACACAGAGTGGTACGAATGCGTTTCATTCAGCTTAGGCAGCGTGATCCGTTGCACTAAGATTCACTCTTCCTTAAATCACCACTCAATATGTAAATCTCACTTTTCCCGTGCGCTGGTCAGAGGACTACTAGAAAGTTCTTTCACCGAAATTTTGTGTGAAAACAGTGAAATCAAAGGACGAGACCCATGACATCCAAGCAGACGCAGACTTACAAATGGAAGTGCTCTGTGTAAATATCTTATCAGAAATATGAAGTTAAACCTAGAGGAATCCCAGTCGAATGCTTTAAATGTAACCAGTAGTAAAAGCCATAACTTAAACGTATCAATATAATCACAGATATACCGCTGGATAAATTTGGTGACTGCAGGATATTACGGTTTTATCCTGTGTGGCTTTGGTGAGAAATAAAAATTTGCGAACAACTCAAATTAAAGACAGAAAATAACTTCCATGAAAACGACCGATTCCGTTACACTAATCAACTATATCCGTAAGCTCCAGTCGCAGATTAAACACCTAAAACAACTCTGAAAATTCAGATATTCGTGTCTCTAAAATTAATCTTCTCCATACGCGATATCAGAATGTGTGAATTTAAACTTGTCCAGAAAGCTCAAACCGGAGGAGCATAATGTGACCGAAAAACAAAAGCATACCGCTCACCAGGGGTTGAGAAAACAGATCCATGGCCCGTAGAAGTTACTAAAGAATGTATCCACGAAGACGGAGTCCAACAACTTTGTTGAAGTCGACCTGAAATGTAAAATTCTAATAAACTATGAAAAGTCACGGAGATGTGAAGAAAACAGGTGCATAAGCTGTGTACGGAAGTCTGCCGTTTTAGTAAAACATAGACGTATACCAACTCGCCCGAGCAGTAAAAAAGTGTAACTAATGCTATCAACTAACGTTGAGGTCAATGAAATAACAACCACGGGTTGCAGAGAATGTCCAAAGACTGTCTGTTTTCGATTACACGTCTCTGTAGCACTGCATGTGTCATGGGGATAACGCATAATTGACGGAATGGTTCGTCGGCGTTTTCGGAATATACAAATCTGAAACGCTGATACGTGCTGAACTTGCTTCATAGAGTTTAATGGCTCGGACCTGTTCTCAGAATGTTCGAAATTCCACAATTTGTTCGCACGTTGGCTACGGCTTTCAGTCGTAGCCCAGTAACTAGTGCACGATATGGGTTCCAGCAATGAAAATTTTAACGTTAGACCCTCCTGGCCACAGTCCTAAGGATGCTTGGAGATACCGTAAGAAATATTGTAGAATTGAAGGCAATGGTCATCTGGATATAATAGGTTGTATCCATTTTTTATTGTTGCCGTTTCCGGTCCCTCAAGTTGTTGAAGTGCCTATGCCTCAGCGTGTTATTTAGCTTACACAACAGCAGTAGACTACAAAATGGAGGTTGTAGTTTATCCCACAAAATTAAAGAACATGGCGATTCTATTTAGGATATGCACTACACTTCTCCGGTAGTCACTGTTCCAACGTTTTCGCACGGACAGCGTCAGAGGCCGAAGATACCGTGCCCCACTATTGGTTGAAGGCAGTCCGGAAATTTACTGCCGTAGAAAGTCCACCTCTGCAATTTAATGAAAAAGCACGGGAATGCAATATCACGATACAAACAGTTCATCTATAGGATCACGGAACATAGTCTAAACGTGTAGAAAATATCAAGACACTGTTGGCTTCTGCACGCATTATCTGTGTGCAGCGAGAAGCGATAAAATATTTCATGGATACGTTTCTGTAACATGCAGGTTAGAACTGTTAGTCAGGCTGCATAGGTACTGATCACTATGGAACAGAGCCATCACGTCACCGGTGTCACAGTCTTCAGTGAGACAAAGCTTGCAGACCAAAGGAAGTTCCGAGAAGCAGGTACTTAGTACAAAATTCTGTTGGATAAGTTACCCGGCAGACGGCTTTCGAGAGCAAGATGTTTGGTTCGCAGCAACCAACCGCATCGACCCCTCGGTAACAGATGAACCGCACGGCACTAGCCCTGGAATTACATCCATGCACCTGCAACTCGGTCGAGGTAAATATGCTACATTTTTGTGTTCGTGCCACAACTACGTGTCACACCGATGATATATGAGAGCAGTTCTATGATCAGCTGTCCACTATAATCCGCTCGACACTGGTGAATGATCCACTGTTTGTACCGGGTGATTTCAACGCGCTAATTGGACGCGAGATAAGAGCCTGGCCAAGAGTCCTGGACCCGACGGCATTGGTGCAGGCAGTGAGGATAGTGACTGTTTGCTCCACCTGTGTGTTAATCATGAGTTGACCATCACAATCAGCCGATTCTAGCTTGGTACGAGCGATATTACGACCTGGACTCACTCAATAAACGGTTACCACTATTTGCTTGATAACGTGATCGTGCGACAGTACGACACTCTCGAAGCACGTGTCAAGTGGGTGATCCGAAAGGCTGGATGTAGCGTGAGTCATAGGCTGGCCACAACCTACTTGTTTATTCATGTTCATGTGCATCAATCGGACAGCGGAATGAGCTAGATCCGAAACGAACGCAGAACTCAAACATTGAAACAATACTTCGTTTGTCTGAAAGAACCGCTTACATCTACTACCCCCGACGGTATGTGTATGTGGTAGCACTTCAAGAAGCAGATCGAGACAGTAGCCATCGAGACCACCTGTATTCAGTGTCAGAAGTGCCGGATTGGTTCGACGAAAACGTAGTTACCTCTAGCTACCTACGAGAAAGGTGTCAAGCGCTTGCTGTTTGCATAATGGGCCCAAGCGATGAAATCAGAAGAAAAAGGTTCAGAAGTGTTCAGCATAAGATCGCCCAACGGCGTTACGGAACCAAACACGACTAATAGTGAAAGTAAAATGAGTTCATACAAGACTACACTGACCACAATTCGCTTAAGACAATTTTAGGTCCATCCATCCAGTCTACTAAGGCACTGATTAACGAGGACTGGATTTGTGTGCAGTCAACCGGGGAATATCAAGAGTCTGATGCAGGCATTTTGGCGGTACACTAAACTGGCGGACTGTCACCGAAAATACCTGCGAAGCCGACAGTTAGTCCATCAATAACCTGCTGAGTTGAGTACCTCCAACTGTAATTCAAATGGCCAGCCGCGGCGTTGACTAAGCCGTCAACATGATCTGTGTTCACGTTTTTTCGCCCACGGGCACAGAAGTCTAACTGGAAATCAAAGAACCCAGCCCACGTGAATTCCTATAAGCGTCTTTCATAGACAGATGTACAGTCCTGGTCAGGTAGCTAAAGGCTTTACTCCGGAACCCCAATATCTCTTTGAATGACTGGGAATCGACTGGCGTAACCTGCATTTTTAAAAAGCTCACGCAATTCGTGCGCAAAACATCCAGGATTAGCTTGATTTATACTTCACCGAAGCTATTTGCAGCTGCTACAGATTAAACCTGATGCGCTAGCAACATATCTTCGAGCGGCAAGCTAGGTTTCACTATGGAGGTGGCTGCATTTATCAAACCTTCACTGTCCGCCGGACGCTTCAGCCTTGGCAGTTATATGAAGGGTTGACAACCGTTGTTACTTTTTAACATCGGGAAACCTTCATGTAGTTGACGGATCTTTGTTCTGGAACTGTTCACGAACAAATACGCCACATCCTGACGGCAATTTTCTGCCAGATCTCGGGTGGGGCTTGTGGCTTGTGGCAGTTTATTAGCGACGTCCGGCATCCCAAGTGGGGTGCACCATGGCTGCCTAGCCTCTGCTTTCCCATTCATTTTGGTGATGGACAAGATCCTAGAGTGTGTCCTGACATATCGTGAATGACAGCGTGATGTTCTGGGGTACTAGACCCTGAAACTAAGGGTATGCAGACAACATTGTTTCAAACTTTGATGACCTCACAGAAGTCGAGGACGTCTTAAACAGACCAGAGATTCCAGTCTATCAGTTTAGTACAACTCTTTCTGAGTGTAAAATTGCCGGGACTCTGAGTCTGTTTTCATCCATGATGGTGAACTGATGAACGTGGGCCAGAAGTTACGAACTGTGTCAACGCCCTTGGGACGTCTGACGATATAGCAAATCGTACAACTAAATCTAGGATGACGTTAGCCAACTTACGTCACCTGTGGTCTAGGTATGGACCACCTATCTATGGAAGGTCAAGTGAACAAAGCCACTGTGCAAGCTTGTGGCTGTTGTGGATAAAGGGATTATACAAGCAACCTTGTTCTACGACTGCGACGCCTGGATCCGTTCGCACGGAGGATGTTTATAGAATGTCTTATTCGACCATCAGCGTCCCCGATTGAGTACCGGCGGATGGTGAGAAAAGGGTATCAGAAATGTTTAACAGCGTCAGCCTATCTTCGTGACGGGCAGACTCTATTGACCACTCAGCATAATAACCTCGCAAGCTTCGCTGGCTTTGACACCTCTCACGAGTAAAAACTGACCGCTTGCTAAGTCATGATTTGTTTGGGAGTGTTGGATAAAACTTCAGCCAATAGCCTGGTATGATTTCAGAACGAGAAAACCTCAGACGTTAGGGCCCGCCTAAATAGGGCGTTTCCGACTTCTTACCTGAAGTGAGAAGAACGTTGGACATATTTGGTTAAGAACGCTGTCTGATGGCGAAGAATGGAGAGCAATGACGGTCGTGCTGCTAGGTCCTGTGTGCCTCCATTTAATTCCCTTGTTCTGCACCCTCTCATCCCCACCAAATAACTCACATTTTCCCCTTTTGTTGTGACATGACATTTCACGTCAAGTATATTGCAGAAAAGCCGTTTGAGACTGTTGGTCGCTTCATCCACTTGGCTAGCGTTCGCTCATGTTTACGGATGTGGCAAATGAGGGGAAAGCGGAGGAACATGGCGCACCATTACTTACCTGCCACGTCACAAAGTCGCCCGGCTATTGATCAAAAGTAGCATCTGTAATGCGTGTGACCTGTCCTTCTCCAAGTTTTAAAGACGATGCCCATCGAAAGGAAAACAGATAATCTCTCCTGTCTTGTCATCACTGTTGTAGCCAACTGGCCTGAAACAAGTGGGCTGCTCGTGTATATACTGTTATCGCCTGCAGGCATGTAGTTGGGAAACCCCAGACCTCGCAAATAATAACGGAGTATTTTTGTTAGGATGTATACTCGAAGCGCTTAACGAATTGTTTGCTGAATTGCATAAAACGGTTAATGACAGTTGAAGTAAGGTTCACAGACGCCAGATAATTATGTAGTCACGGATTATGAAGATCTTCATCTTAACTCTAGGTGAAGACGATAGAAGCTACCCCTTTATTTTAAAACCTTTGAGCTACAAAGCGTTTGTTGTCATGTGATATACAGTTAAGTTGCCAAACTGAACATAAAAACCTATTGACGATACCGGGGCTTGAACCCCTGATTCGGATATTAGCAGCGTGGGGTTAGCGTGTGCGAAGATAACAGCCCGAGTTCTATCGGTCGGCAGGATTTTCTGTTCAGTGTTCTGAGGTTACAGGAAGGACAACTGTAGAAACGTTTGCGTAACGTCACCCCTCAGAATCAGTGTCAAAATATGAGGAACACTGAACTTAGTGACTTATTATTATTGTTGTTATTATTATTAGTGTGCATAAATTTAAAGATATAGCCGCCGCTTCATGGCACTGGAACAAAAGTGATTAACGAAAAACGAACGAACGAAAACAGAACTTAAAACATTACATACGACAACAGTCTTGGGTTGTACATTACTCACATACTTTCGTTGCTGTTCGTTCGTTTTGAAACTTGAAAACGTCTTTGAAAGAAAAAATACATACTGGAAGATAAAAGCCACGGTAATAAGCACAGCAACTTTCTTGCACTGATTCCGGCTTCCGACAACAGCTTCCAACACAGCAGCTGTTGGACTCCAAATAGGGAGACATAAAAATGACCAAGGTCAGCATTTTCCTTTAGAGACAGAGGGTATAGATTCCTGCCTAAACCCTGTCACGCTAGCATTCCCTGAAAGCATCAGGGTACGACAGCTATCACCGCTACGGATTTTCCAAGTACTTGTTAAGCTTCGCTTTAAATGTGTCACGTGATTCCTGTGTATCATACAACACGGAAGCACATTCCATTAGTTGGCTACCGTAAACGAGAGAAGATAAACTATAGGTTTTCTGCCTAATAGTCTGTTGACGTCCACGCTTCGTGTGGTCGTTTTAAAGTGGGAACGTGGAGTGCAGCTCTGGATTCATATCATCTCCCAACATTTGTATACCAGCAGAAACGTCTGCAAGCGTACACATGATGACTAGAGTGTAGCACCTCGTTTACATGCGGATGCGTCCTAAGCCGCCTTTCCAGTAAACGCTTCATGACCCTTCCAACAAGGCTGGCTGATTGTCAAGTAGCAACTTGTAACTGCTAGCTTTGTGCATGATACAGACGACTACTCCTTTGCATTTCATAGACATTCCACCAAGTTGCTAGGACAGGCTAAACAGTCGAGCCAGATGTGAGGCTAGTACATCCACAAGTTCTCCCCATACTAGTGAGCGTGAAGGGATCAGGCTGGGGAACTTCTAGAGGCTGATTCCTCTGCTCCTATGAGGAGCCTTCCTCATTGATCATCTCTGTTGTAAACGCCGATGTCTCGGCAACAGGTGGAGAAATCGGGTTCGCTGAGGCGAACAGTACGATGAGCCCATTTAGTCTCAATTTCGAGGGAAGTGAATATGCCTGTCCTGCCCACATTTGTATTTATTAATCTGAGGAGATCTCTAGCAGATGATTCGAAACTTGATTCAATTGTTAGGCTGTCATCGTGAATCTATTGATCAACTGGTGCTCTAAGGACTGATCCTCATGCATACTTATCGTTATTTATTGGTGTTTAACGTTTCAATTGCTTAAAGTGCTTGAGTTGGTATTATGTCGATTTGCTATTACAAACCTTCGGTAACTCATTTCCCTTCCACACATTTATCACGGTGGCGCACACCAGATCCAATTGTTGGCGGACAGTAAACTCCTAGTGTATACGATCATTCTGGAACGCGCAAGGCTGCTCAGAACGGTATGCAGTGTCAAACGTTTGCGTGTACTGGCCTCAAAGAGAACTAGAATGTACTCGGCTTCTTAAATGTTCCTTTTGTATGCAAGAACTGTCTGAGTAAAGACTGCCAGAACATGCCAGTACACTAAGTTAACAAAGCACTCGTTGGTGAGGGTTCGCGACAGCAAGATGCTGCCAAATGTCAATGTAAAGTCTATATGGAGACAACTACTGTATATCTGTCACCTGCGAAGAGGGCACTGGAAAGCATGCAGTCAGTACGGTCGGAAATGAAAAGAGTGGATCTCCCTACGACAGATACCAGCCAGTCGAAAAGATTTCCAAGGGAGACAGCCCTCCGCTATATCTCACCCAAGCGAATAAGGAGGATGTGCTATAGGTCCATCTCTTTGTTTGGGTCTAAATAACTTGACTTCCACGAGTACGTTATGTCTCAAGATAACTGAACAGTTGCTTTGATTTTTCGTAACGCAATCGGACAAGTTAAAAGCAGGAGCAGTGCGTGACAAAACTCTGAACCTGACGTCTGTGAATGACAATGTAAACAGCGTTTTACGCTACCGTTCTTTACAAGAACGGGAGGAGCATCTGAAATTGACAAAAACCATGGCATGTGTCAAGGACGACCTTGAGCTTCAGGTGAACTTTAACGTCCTAGTTATCCCATAAAAATATGTTCTCTACTTAAGCGGCATCTTCTGAGAAACTTTCGATTGCGATAGAACGCAGTTATAGCAGTTTCCTATCCATCACCATCCAAAGAACCTTAGAAACAGTAAGTGCTCGTAATAAAGGAGCCACCCTTTAGCTGCTCTTCATACCTACAACTCCCGTGCCTCTTAAGAGACCGCTCACAAAATATTTCCATCCTAAGGGTTGTAATCGGAAAAGTCTGCTGGGCGTTCACTCAGCACTCCGAAATAAGTATATGTGGTCAGCTCCGTCAGCCCGTTAGATGAGATCAAGTATTACCTGTCCTCGGACATTGGATCCTACAAATTTTCGGGAGTGCGAAACAGCAAATCACACTTCTAGAGTCACAGAGAGGGTTGCGATCAAAAGGGCATCAACCGCGACGCATCAGAAGCTGGACATACATTCCCTACAGACGTCCACTTAAGCAAGAGCCATGATGTGGAGCCAGTCACATTTCAATGGGAATCTTAAAGTTACTGGAGGGGAAAAGACTATCACTGCAAGGTTGCCATTTGCACTTCCTCCTTCACTTACTGCACTCTTCCCCCGCGCTCTTCCTCGCTTCATTACTTCTTCGGAAAAGGATCAAACGAGGATACGGTTCACAGTTGTGTGTAAACAAACTGAAAGCTTCTAGAAATCGGGCGACCGACTAATGAAGCAAATCCTTCCTTGATCTTATGTAGACCTGGCTTTCAGTGGACAGAAGTGACGGTAGACTGAACGTCTACGGGCTCTCAGTCTACCGTATCGTCCCCACCAAGGGAAAATGCGAGGCTCGGTGACTCCCTAATTAATCTCTCAACACCCACGGCCATCAAAAAGGCTCGGTCACTCACTCTGGAGTAATTTGATCAGGCCATTGTTTGTATATTATAATACATATATATATAATATATTTAACGAAAAAAATGTAGAGTAGCAAACTTGCCACAATATGAGGAGAGGAAAGTACTGTATAATATCAGGGAGGAAACAGATGTGGAGGTATGGAGAACATACAACGATGCACACAGAGACTCGCAACACGAGCGTCATTAACCTCCGTTCTTCTTCATATCAAACTGTGTCCTCACCCAAAGGTGCTTACTGTCCTTCGGAACCCAGTCAGGAAGCCGGGAGCGCCTTATTGAAGCAAGCTTCACAGTGAGTCCTTTAATACCTTGAACACAAGTCACTCGTTGACCACCGGGTTGCCGATTCCATCCCAAGCTACCACTCACAAACAAGGCACGATGTAGCAAGCGGTGAGTTCGCATTCGTAAGATGTGACCAAGTCAACGACACCTGTGAGACGAGATCAGAGTGTTCAGGAGTCGACAGCGTTTATCCGTTCGGAAGACAAGTCGGTGAACTTCGTCAATGCTGACACAGTGCTCCTACTAAACGCCGATAATACGTCGGACACCGATGGTTGAAAACGGATAGTGTGAACATCCTCCGCGCGAATCGCCCAGGTTTCGGAGCCATACACTAGGACCGCCCTTATAGTGGCACTGAAAACTCAGCCCTTCACATAAAGACTGATATGCCAACACCACAGATGGTATAAGGTGACAAACGCCATCTGAATCTTTTCTATGTGATTTGTAATCTCATCAGGCATCCCATCAGTGTTGACACAGCCCCAAAAATACATAAACCTCCCGACTACTACCAACTGTCCATCATCAAGGGTGATAGCTGACAGAGTCGTGTCAACCTTGCAACAACATCTTACATTTAGTAGGTACGAAGATCATACCAAACTGACAAAGTGAAGCCCCTAACCTGTCTAAGATGTTCTGGGCTCTGTGTAAGTCTTTATGGATTGAGGCGGTATCGTTTGCATACCCTGTGTTTCGAAGTCGGGTGCCTGGGAGCAAATCCACATCATCATATCCGCAGCCAAATCAGGGCGCACTCTAAGATCTCATCGACTGCAAAGTTGAATAGGAAGGGTGGGGCTGGACAACCCTGTCGCACCCCACTTGGGCCGATAAAGGCCAGTGTGTGTGTGTGGCCACTGTCATAAGCCACAACCATACCCAAAGCATGACAGTAAATTGCTTTCAGGATGTTCGCATACTATTCAGGAGCGTCCTTCCTCGATAGACAGTTTGAAATTACAGCTCTGTCAACTGGATCAAATGCCTTTTTAATGTACAAAAAGACAACTGTTGGCCTTCTATATGAATGGTGGAGTTCAAGAATCAGGCGAAGTGTGAAGATGTGACCAATGCAGCCACGGTCAGAGCGAACCCCCGGCTTACCCCTCACAGATATGTTTATGGCGCGTTTCGCTTGGTCTACAAAACATAATGGTTGCGATAAACTTTGACGGAATAGGAATCAGACCAATACCTCAGGGATTTACACGCGAAATGCGTAAGCCCTTTTTCGAAATGAGGATGGTGTTAGCCAAACCCCAGGTATTCGGAAGGACTTCACTGATACGGAGTTTCTGAAGCAGAACCGTCAGCTCTCTAACTAATGCTGTACCTCCATACACAAAAAGAGCGGGAGGAAGTTCGTCTGGGCAAGGTGCCTTGTGACGTTTTAAAAACCTAATCTCGAGAGACTTCTCTTTCCGAGAATGGAGAAACATCAACAGAGCAATGAGCACAGGCACAGCCCTAAGGCATAGTAAATGGTGTTAGTAATCAGTCGAACTATTGTTGAAAGTGTTCAGGCCAACGTTCTAAACGTCGTTACAGGTTGTGAACAGGTTCACCATTGGGTTCATTGATTACCTCGCTCACACCTGGTTTCCTGCCACAAGTTGTACAGATGTGATGGAATAACCTTCGAGGGTTCCAACAGCGACGACTTGTCTCATCTCGATAACGCATTGTGTCCACCAGGCCTCGCGAACCTCTTGTAGTTGCTTCCGGAGCTCCAGACAAGTAGCCCAGCAGGTAGAGTTGTATCCACTGCTTGATGGAATACTCCAGCGAGCGTGGAGTAGTCCCGATGATCGCACAGAGGACTAGCGGTTGGCAGCTGAACGAGTAGTACCACATGAAGTAATACCGCACTTGTGCACTGCATGTCGTATATGTGCCCAATGTGCTTCAATGTCATCTGATTGATGGGGACCTAGACTAGAGGCAAGCGCACACTGGTAGGCGTAAAGCGCCTGTGGCTCTGCTAGTATAAATACGTCAACTTGTAATTAACGCGAAGTGGTCACCCATTAAAACGCAAAGCAAACTTGGCAAATAAGAGTACATGGTTGGAATCCATGCAGGTGCTCCAGAGTAACTCGCAATCTTGGAAGCAGCCACGACAGGGATAGCTGATGGCAATGTAGTCAATGTGTCCAAGACGGAGATCGCCAGGTGACGCATTGATTATTAGAATGTCGAAAAACAGGTACTTGTCAGAAACAGACCGTTATCAAAATAGAGCTGCAAAAAACGTTCGCTGTTGTCTGTTTGACGAGTACCGTAAGATTGCCGGTCACCGCTCAGCGCTTCCCGTGCCTACTTAAACGTTCAAATCTGCAGTCAGTACTACAATGTCCCTGCACCGCGCAGTGTGTAGAAGGTTGGTGAACTGGTGATAAAGAATCACCCTCGACTAAGTACGGACCACAGTCTGGGAGGCATATGCCGCAACAACAAGCAGACAGTGTTTGTGACGAGCGCTTCTCGACTCTCTAACCGTGCCTTCGAGTTTGACAGTGCAAAGATGATAATCCAGTCAGGCGGCGCCTTCTCTGCGTATACGATTAGTGCAATTCCAACACCGGCTTGGCCAGTGGCTTGAACCACAGGGTCTCCTGGCAAGCTCACATTCTACCTGCATGGTGGAACAGTTGAGGGAGGCTGGAGATGTAGCAGTGGGCTAGAATCATTAAGCCACGTCTCAGCACGACAATAGGTACCGATGGCAATGGTCTCTGCAGGACGCGTAAGAACTTCCTGCTGACCATTGACATGTGTTCGAACATTAAAGGTGGCAAGCTTAAATACTGTTCGGGGGGTCAGTAGAGACTTGTATTCTGCAGGCAAGGGGACCTTGAGAGTTGGCGCATCATCATTCTGACTGACTTCGGTCGCGAACGGTAAATGAGACGAGTCTCCGGTGTGTGCGCGAAAACTGGATTGAGCAGCCACCAAGTAAAGAGATATTTGACGAAAGAAGGGGAACGAAACAAATTGTTTTGGTGGGGTAAAACTTAACATGGGAACAAAGCCGGCCGGACAAGCAGTTGTGGCAAAAAAGCATGAAAAAGTTCATAATTAGTATAAGTCTGAGTCCATAATTGTGGGGGTAGGATACATCTTAGTTGCTCATACCGAAAAAGAGGGTTGGCTTGAGGGATCCCATTCGGAGACCCTGGTTCAAAAGGAACCTAAGTCATAAGGTGGCGGGACGGAGCACGGAGTTCGCAGTCCACTGGGGGTCAGTGACCAGTTGTGTTTCGGTTCATATGTTTTTCGAATGGAGTCCATCCATCCAGGATGCCCAAATCACCCTGCAGGAGGTTGCGACAGAAGCAACGCAGCAGTTCGAGGATTCACCAAAGAAGGCGGATTTGATGCGATCGATCTGTCCACCCAGGGAATCAAAGATCGACAGGACTGTTCAGATGTTGTTGTCGACGGCCGGCGACCAAATTCGTTAGAACTCCATTTGAGTGGGGTCCAACCATTCAGAGTACCTAGCGTACCTTGCGTACCCGTTAAAGCCGGCGATCACCGAGATGATTTGTATGCCTTCTTCGGGGTTTGCCGATGATTTACTGAGACTGGAGATGTCGGTATGCCGTACAGAGGGTATGGTGTTGTTTGTACACGTTTGTTTTATTAGTTGTCCGGAGATCAGCTGCATAAGAACTATTCAGTCAGAAATCAAGCAACAACAGTATACAAAACCTCCGCAAAACACTAGAGTGGGCTACAACAACAGTTATCCAAACGAGTACTGGGCACAAATCTTAACAGCTACGTGGACCTCCGATTAGCAGGTCTTTGCCAAAACAGTGCTACAAACACGGTGGAACTGTGGTTCTGCGGATTTAGCAGAAACTATCGACAAACATCGACTGATCCCAGTGGTTGCGAATACCACAAACGCCACTGTGAACTGAAACACAAACTTAGGAACAGTCGGCGTAAGAACCGCGAGGCTTGCGTATCCGAGAGAGCCAAAGAAAAGGTAAAGGCACTTGTATCAGGTAACAACCGAGTGCTGTATTACATGATTCGTGGTTAAACTTACCGTCGACAATGTTAGTGAGACTATGCGTGAAAAAGATGGCCCACTTATTTATAGCTTGTCACGGCAACTCGGCAGATGGGCTGAGCGCTCTGAGGAACAGTTCAAGTAGCTTTAGCCAGCCAGTCATATATGGATGGTGGAGATAATGTAGTTAGTCGTAACGCTTCCGACCATTCCCCATCAGAGAAGGTGATGACTTAGGAACTTCAATTAGTTAAACGAAATAAAGCTCTAGATCTGGGCTATATTCCTCCAGCTTCTTCTGAAGGGGGTAATGACAGATCGCTGTCTGAACTGACCATAGTCCTCCGTTACTTACAAGAGAATGAAGAGATGGATCACGATAGGAGCTCATCAATACACGTTTCCGTTTTTGAAAAGGTGCCCAAACATGATGTGGCAACCATAGGAGTAATAGCCTCAGTTCTACTGCATTTGAGCTGGTCATTGCAGCTTTTGAAACAGAGAACACCATCACAAACGAGTCCCACTGAAGTATGTTGAGTCACTGTACGCTCCCTCTGGGTAGTGCGCGCATTTATGATTGGTTCTACTCCAAATGATGTTAAACAGGAGTGCGCGACCTTTCCTTTCCTTTTCAACTTTGTAATGGACGACAGTCCGTAAGCACTCGGAGATTCCAAGAATCTCGGAGTGCAGCTTCTGCTAGACGATAAGCTGACTGATACTGAGTATTTGGTCAACACTGCTCAACGCAACTGTTCTGCATATAACATGCAGACCACGCCGATCCGATTACGGCTGGTCTGTATGGTATGTTACTTACAGGAAAAAAGTGCGAATTTATTGAAGGCAGGATTTACAATAAGTGTGCACGCTCAGTTCTGTTCTGTAGATCAGATACCCAACTTATTTGTGTGGGAGATGCGTACGTGCCACCGGTGTTCGAGCACTTGGCGAGGTGGTCGGGCTTGTGTATTGTTTTGATCCGGCCGGCTATGCTGACTAGGACTCCGGTTCTTCCAGGTGCAACCTTACCAGACAGGCCAAAGGGGAGCAGCCAGACGAAAAGCAGTTAAACTCAGGATTGTATGTTGCACTACTGACCGCACAGGAGTGCTTAGGTAGTGAGGCACGATTCTATGGGAATACAACAGAACTATTTTTATAGTAGCGGCACTGTTGTCTTCCGTATCGGGAAGAAGGGGTTAGAAAAGGTACCCTCAAACAAGAGCACTCCGCTCGCCCAACGGTTGACCGTGACCGCCGCCGCATTAACCAATACGGCCGAAAAACATTTGGTATCTCTCACAAGCCTGATTTAGTTTCAACTTCATCCACTGCGCGCAGCAGAATGAGACATCAATGTCTTATTCACTGCACCCTCGGGCTAGGCAAACCCCTCACTGCCAAGTGAGTCAGACTCTTGAGTCATTGGTTCTGGGAAGGGTCCCCCAAGAAAACCCTATATCCTGTTGTCTCGCAGATCAGACTTATGAGTCAGACTAGGGGTGGGGTCCATCAAGTCAACCCCCTTCCGCGGCATAAACGACCGGGAAGTATCAGAAGCTATCGTTCTCTCAACAGTGACATTACTAACCTACCACGACTTTCTCCTACTGTTTCACTTCCAATTCCTTCTGCCCTCCATGTGCCTTCGGGCGACAATTGTTTTCTGAGACCAAGAAAACTGGTAAACATTGGCGCCTTCAATGTCCGCACTCTCCGACAAGTCGGTCAGCAGGCTGCTCTGGCTAGTACTCCTTCAAGTCTGGAGATTGATGTGTGCTGTGGGTCCGAGACGCGAGTCTACGATTTTAGCACGGTTATCCATTTGAGCTCACTTGCAGATAAATGTTGATCCAAGCGCTTCTCTCTCAGGGTTTCTGGCGACGCCGAAGCCGAATCTCCCGGTCAAGCTGGAGTGGGAATCGCACTGAGTTCCAGAGCACATCAATGCTTGCTCGATTGGATCCCAGTGAACAGTCGCTTGTGCGCTGTCAGACTCAATACGTCGGTTAAAGTCTGTCGACGCAAATCAGAAAGACGTTGTGTATTCATTGTATCGGCGTACGTTCCAACGGACAGCTGCTAGGATGTTACCAAAGATGCGTTCTATGATGCCCTCGTTGAACTGCTGAGGCAAACTAAACACACAG